>JAKTUG010000016.1:0-208084 GCA_030556545.1 Kodamaea sagamina | reverse complement strand
TTGAATACTGGATAGTGATGAGAGTCAATTGAATACTGGATAGTGATGAGAGTCAATTGAATACTGGATAGTGATGAGAGTCAATTGAATACTGGATAGTGATGATAGGCATTTGAATACTGGATAGTGATGAGAGTCAATTGAATACTGGATAGTGATGAGAGTCAATTGAATACTGGATAGTGATGAGAGTCAATTGAATACTGGATAGTGATGATAGGCATTTGAATACTGGATAGTGATGAGAGTCAATTGAATACTGGATAGTGATGATAGGCATTTGAATACCAAATAATGATAGTCAATTCAATACCAAATAGTGAGTGTTTAGCCAATTGAATGAGAGTATGAGAATTAAATCGATCTCTCCAAAGCCTACTTTTCAAATAGCTGCAAAATCACAAAAACAGCCTATCAAGGCATCATGATATCAACCAAAATCATCCCCACAGATACCTTCAACTCATATGTTTCACCTTAGCTCTCAGTTCCCTATCTGACTCCTCTTCCCTTACTCTCCAGATCGAACTTCCGTTTTTAGAAACCTTACAAGGTTTCGTATTGAAGGCTTGGCGAGCACTTGGCAGGCTTTGACTACACACCGAGAGTTCGTTTTGAAAGAACGCAATATAAAGAGGGTGATACTGTACCTACCTCGTAATCTTGGTCATTCAATCGCCTAGACCTCGTAACAGGTTACTGAGACGAGAATAAATTGGCAAGATCATGATTCGAGACGTGGGTGGTTTACACTAACTTTCGTATTGTAATTACAGTTAAGTTACTGTGCGTTGGGTAATCCTGATCATAACTAAATCGGCTACCATCCATAATCATAATGCACAGGAACGCACATTCAAGTCAGTGCCTAGTAAGTGCGCGTCCCACCATTCTCACATCTGCATAGTTAACACTATTTACACCAGTCACTAAATCCAGATCACGCAGTCACCCCTCAGTACAGCCTCTCAATTTTCGGTGTTCTGTCCCACTGAAATTCTCACTACCCACTGGAATTACCCACTGGAATTTCACTACGTCCTGGATACTTTTCTCCACATCCTCCATATTCCTTTCCCAGTCAATCTCATCTAGTTTACCATACTGAGTCAATAAACTACACTCCATTCTAAGAACCCTTTGCTTCCTCAATCAGTTGCTCAATTCTCATTCCACTTCCAGAATCATTTACGAACTATTTAATCCCACCCTCAAAACCATCCTTTTTATAGATTTGTTCATCCAAACTTCAAATCCAAATTTTACAACACTCTTTTCTTGAACATGTTTCCAGGACAAGGACACCACAATTACGGGCCCCCAGGAGGCCCACCAGGGGGCTACGGCGGTGGAGGATACGGTCCTCCGGGCGGTCCACCACAGGGATACGGCGGCGGATACGGGCCGCCCCAAGGGGGCCCCCCAGGATATGGTGGCGGCGGCGGATACGGTCCACCTGGCGGACCCCCAGGAGGATACGGTGGAGGTGGGGGGTACGGTCCCCCAGGGGGGCCACCAGGCGGATACGGCGGTGGAGGAGGATACGGTCCTCCCAGCGGCCCGCCAGGGAACCACCGTGCCCCAGATTTCGGTCCACCAGCAGGCCCACCAGGGAGCCACCGCGCACCCGATTTCGGTCCTCCCAGCGGACCACCACCGGGATCGTACCACAACGCACCACAGCAGCAATTTCGCCCGCCGGACCACCCACCTCCGCTGGCCCCACAGAGCTTTGGCCAGAACACCAACGTCACGTTCCAGTACTCCAACTGCAGTGGCCGCAAGAAGGCGCTTCTCATCGGAATCAACTACTTTGGGTCCAAGAACGAGTTGCGTGGGTGTATTAATGATGTCAAGAACATGTGCAACTTTTTGGTCAACCATTGGGGGTATAACAAGGACGATATTGTCATTTTGACGGACGATCTGAAGGAAATGGCTCGTGTTCCAACAAAACAAAACATGATTAGAGGCATGCAGTGGTTGGTGAAGGACGCCAGACCTAACGACTCGTTGGTTTTCCACTATTCTGGCCATGGTGGCTTGACTGAGGACAAGGACGGCGATGAGGAGAGTGGGTATGACGAAGTCATCTACCCAGTGGACTTTGAGAGCAACGGTGAGATTATTGATGACGACATGCACGAGATCATGGTGCGCCCGCTTCCGGCGGGCTGCCGGTTGACGGCCTTCTACGACCTGTGCCACTCGGGCACGGCGTTGGACTTGCCGTTCGTGTACCTGACCAAGGGCGTGGTGAAGGAGCCCAACATGTTGAAGGAGGCGGGCACGGGCGCGTTGCAGGCGTTCATGTCGTACAACTCGGGCAACGTCGAGGGCGCGCTCTCGTCGTTGACGAGCATGGTCAAGAAGGTGGCCACGAGTAGTAAGGTCAACACGGAGCAGATCAGGCAGATGAAGGCGTCGCCGGCGGACGTCATCTCGCTTTCTGGGTGCAAGGACGACCAGACCAGTGCGGACGCGAAGGAAAACGGCCAGGCCACGGGCGCCATGTCGTGGTCGCTCATCAAGGTGTTGACGGAGGCCCCCAACCAGAGTTACTTGTCGTTGTTGAACAACATGAGGACTTTGTTGAGTGAGAAGTATAGTCAGAAGCCTCAGTTGAGTTGTTCTCATCCTCAAGATATGAATATTAGTTTTATTCTTTAGGTATTATGATGAGATGGAGATGTGAGTTTGGTAGTGGGTTCTGGGTGAGTTAAAGTATTCATTTATTGTTAGTTTACTGAATTGAAACTTTTCGTGAATTGTCACTTTCTGAATTACTTTTCTGATTTGATTCACTTTTCACGAATTTTCACGAATTAACTCACAATACGAATTGAATTCACCTATTGTGTATTGAACTGGTATACACGAATTGTGCTTTTCGAGTGTATCTCTTAAAATTCACAAACATTCATCACAAATATTCAACCTAGACTTGTACCTCTAGTAGTATATTAAATTTTCGAATAAACATGCTTTATGAATCTACAAATCATACATAAACCTTGCAAGATTCCATATCACTGTAATAGACGTTAACGATATATCACTGTAAATAGATGTTAACAGTAGAATAATTATTACGTAAAATATCAAATCAGGTGGCTGTTCTTTGAAACATGTCTTTATGTGTATTGAAAATAACAACAATAGCTTTCATTCAATACCAGTAATAGTCAGTTCTTTCATTTCATAATCCAGTCGCTTTTTTTTAATCACCATTATTCACTCAGAACTTTGACAAAAAGTACGATGGGAAGAAAGGCGGCACTAAAAGTTAAGCCTTTCCTGCTAATATATGTTTATCATTAAGGACTAGCAATGTCTACTCAATTTGATGATGCTGGATTAATATTTGTTCTGTCTGCACAATTTAGCACTCAAAAATTTGGCTGCAAATTGGCCTATCGCATTTCCAAACTCAAAATTTTCGATGGACATTTGCAATTTCATTCAGCAGAACCTTGGTTAACAAATCAAACCACTTTCACTTATCTTTGATACGCAACTCTTTCTTTCATTCTTCTGATTCTCCACGACTTCCCAACAAACACTCACCCTCTCCGTTCTGGTGAAATTGCATTGAACAAGAAACTTTAGTTGCCCAGTGTGTAGGCTGAGGCATTGCCAAAGTCATTACCTGGCCCACTTTGGTAAATTCTGCTTTACGGGGTGTTTATTACCAACAACTTACCTAAGATAAAATGCTGAGCTTTATTAGTTGCCATATTTCACCATAGACTAGCACATCCTTAAACTTAGAACTACAACCTGTTTACTTCAATATAAATTTGTAAATTAAAACCATTCAACAAATAGGCGCAAATAAACTAGTCAACGTATTGTGTAAAACTATTAATATTCAATTATATGAGTAAACTATAATACATTGTAAGAAAAGAACCATAACAGTAACTCTTCAAAAAAACCCTTATCCAAATATAGTACATATCTCAAGAAACTCATCTAGAGTAAATCTCAAAATTAAGGAGAGGTAGGATTCGGGCCCTACTGTGAGTTTGGACTACCAGAAATGATCGATGCAGAATTCAAAGCAGAACCGTTGTGATTGCTGCTTCCGTTGGCTAGTCTGGGACTGCTATTGTATAGTTGAGGGGATCCATTCTGCAGGGAGGATTGAGAGTTGCCCGCACGAAGCTGCTGCTTCTGCTTTTCCGACTTCAACACCGCAATCTGGGCCGCGGTCAATCCCGACCCCCCGTTTGGGATGTTTGACTTGTTCATGGACTTATTCAAGCCTTCATTTTTGGTGCCCATTGGGTTTCTGGTGATCGTCCCGTTGATAGGCGAGCGTGCGGAGGCGCTGCGCGCTAGGTTGCGCTGGTACTGCAAGTTGCTTGCCTGGCCGAGCTTGTTGGGCGGAAACTTTTGGTTGCTGCCCGGCTGCGCAGCCGAAAGCTGCGCTTGCTGCACCTGAGGCTGCGGCGCCAGTTGCAGCAGCTGCTGCTGCTGCTGCAACGCTCTCAACTTGGCTTTCTGGATGAATAGCTGCTGCTTCTGTTGAACAGACTCCCGCAACAAACCATACGACTTGGACAAAAGCATCGACCCAAACCTGATGGACTGCGTGTCGTCGCTGATACAATTGAGACGAGATGGGTCCAAACTGAACGGATCTCTGTCACCCCACTGGTTTTCAGAGAGGTCGTTGTCAAACTTCCATCTCGAGTCCAATCTGTTGATTGTGTCGTACCTGGAGTCATAAACATTAGGAGATTTACCTTCAGGTTCATCACCAAAATCCAAAAACTCGTCGATAACATCGTCTGGCCTCGTCACCAAACCTCTTCTGTCGATGAACGTGCGATTTGCTCTGCCAGCACGTTTTCTCAACCTAAAGATTGAGTCTGATACGGCAGAATCGTCCTCGACCTCAGAGTGTTGACGCTGTTGCTGTTGGCCATACCCGTTGTTGTACGCACTAAAGTTGTGCGTTTCTATGTTGGACAATAGCTGTGCAATATAGTTGACCGAGTTCTTGCTGTTTGTGTTGTCGTGGAGTAGGGTCAGCAAGTGAGGGAAAGCTTTGGAGGGTATCAACTCACCGTTAGAGCCTCTAAAGGTCTTCATACCGGGCAATGGCTTCTTTCCATCCTCAACAAGCTTCTTCAACGACTCGTTCATGAGGTTCGTTGTGTTGATTTGGTGGTAGTTGGCCGCAGAAATCGACGAGTACGGAATATGGCTCGACTCCCTGCAGCTGTTATTAGTGGATATATTAAAGAATGGTTGGTATGGATCGTCTGTGATGTTGACAAACCCCTTGTCCTGGTCTTTTCTCTTGCGCAACTTCTCCAAGACGGCCCTTCGGATAGTATCGTTCTTTTCCTTCAAGACCAAAGAAACAGTGACAAGATCCATGTCTGGGATCCTTGAAGGAGGCAACTTGACGTAGGGCTGGCTGGACGAGGAGGTGGCGCCGTCGAGTTCCTTGTCCTTGGGCTGGGAGGCAATCTCGCGGGCCTCGAATCTCTTGCGCTCCGCCCTTCTTCTCGGCTCCTCCTCCTCCTCCTCCTCCTCCTTGGGCTTGATGATCTTCTTGCGTTTGTGCGAGTAAAAGAGGAAGTCGTCGCCCTTGACGCCGACGCTTCTCTTCAAGTTCTTGCCCTCGGTGCGCAACTTGAAAATCTCGCGTTCCGCCTCCAACAGCTCCAACTTGAGTAGCTCTCTCTTGCTTATGGACATGATGAGGTCGCTGGCCCTGTGCATTGACTTTTGGAGTAAGCGGATGCGCTCCGCACTGAGGGTGTCTGCTCTTCTAGTTTTACGGGCCTGGCGGAACCCACGACGACGGAAACATATGTACGGGTCGTTGTCATTATCCTTATCTTTAGCGTTTGGATCTTCAAATTTTAAGACTGGATGTAGGGGTTTCCCCTTTCGCTGGATTTTTCTCTTTTTCCAGTGCTCATATATCGCTTCACCAAAAAGATCAAACAATTTGGGGATGGATCTGGGGATGGTGGGGCCATTCTTATCAAACAAGGTCTCAAAATGATCATAGTTGAGTTCCTTGGAAAGCTTTTCCTTGAGGGAGGTGGTTGAAATGTACTTCAAGTTGGAACCTGGTTGCGCATACGGGTTTGCCTGGCTCGTGCTCTTGACATCTTCTATAATATATGAATGCAATTCCTGGTAGGTCAAGATATTGGACGGGTCCATGGACAAAAAGGGCTGTTTTTCCTCGATGGTTTTTTCCAACTTGTCGCAGACCATTTCGAATTCGATATCGAGGCACTTTGGTTCTGGGTCTCTCTTTTTTGAAGGTTTCGGGTAGCTTTTATGTAGTACCAGGGTCAAAAAAGCCTCGTCCTCCTCATCCAAGTTGAATTCAACACCAACAGTGTCCTCCACAGTCGCACTAAACTTGATGTACGATTCCGGTTCGCGAAAAACCTGATCTCGGTAGTACTTTTTCGCGTCGGGCCACGTCTTGGATGCATCGGGAGTGGGTATGTAGACCGCCAGGGACTCCGGCCTGTCTGCGGCGACCGCCAGCGACGCTTGCGCGTCGCTTTTGGAGCCCAACAAGGCCTTCTGCGCGGCGTTGATCACCTGCTGCAAGTGCACCTCGTCCTCCTCGTGCTTCTCGACGCCCGTTTCGATGACGTGCAGGTCGCGCTGCTGCTGGCCACCCGAGAGGTGGTTCACCTGGCTCGGCTCCAACTCGCTGGACTGGTCGAGCGCAGGGAGGTCCTTCTGCTTGTAGATGGCCAACGGGTGCTTGGGCGAGATCTTGCGCTGCCGCGACCGCGGCGCACTCGCGTGCTGTTTCGCCGCTGCGGCGTTCTTCGCAGGTAGTACGGCCATGGTGCTGCTTGTTGCTTTGGCAGTGCCCTACTACTGCGCTCTGGGTGTTTCCGTGTTTTTTTTTCTTCGCCGGATTTTTTGTGCCTCCAAAACAACGTCCACGCTCGCGGGAGGGAGACTGGGAGGGCGGCGGCTGGACGGGACGGGTGGCGCGCTGGACTGGGGGGGCTGGTGGTCGCAGGCGCCTGTGGTGCACGCTGGGAACGGGCTACCGGGGTTTCTCGATTGATTAGCCCGTGGGTCGCTCGGGCTGGTGTGGAGGGAAAGTAGGGGGCAAGGGTGAATAAAGAATTTTTATTTGTGAGTGCGGAAATTATAGTTGGAAAAGTGGGGAGGACGAACTCACTAAGGAACGAACGAGCGAACGAGCGTAGCGAGTGAGTGAGTGAGTGAGTTAGTGAGTGAGTGAGTAGTGAGTTAGTGAGTGAGTGAGTAGTGAGTTAGTGAGTGAGTGAGTGAGTGAGTAGTGAGTAGTGAGCAGTGAGTTAGTGAGTGAGTGATGGTGAGTAGTGAGCAGTGAGTGGTGATTAGCTTGGTGGGTTGTTTGATGATTGATGGATTGGTTGGTGAGACTGATAATTAAATTGAGAATTTACTTTGGTGTTGAGAAAGATTGATGTTCTCCATTTTGATGTTCAAGTCTTGTAGGTTCACTGACATTGATTAGTTTGAGATGGGATTCTCATCTAGTTGTCATTCTGTTCTCATTTGTCTCATACTTGTCTTATTCTATTCTATTCTCATCTTATTCCATTCACATCGAGTTCTGTTCACTCCGTATTGTATGCTCATTCTCATTCTCATTCTCATATACATCTCATCTTGTTCCTATTCTCATTCTCATTCTAATCTCATGTAATTCTCATTCTCATAATTCATATTCTCAATTTCTTATTCTCATAATTCTTATAATTCTCATTCGCAAGTAATTCTCATTCTAACCTCACATACTGTCACCATATAATTCTAATTCTCATTCTAAATCCTGTAATTCATTTCTCTCATAGTTCTTATTCTCTTAAAATTCTCATTCTCATAATTCTCATATTCTTATTCTCATTATTCTCATTCTCATGTATATCTCACTCTCACTCCAATCTCACATACTATCATCATTCTAATTCACATTCTAAATGCCCTGTATTTCTTTTCTCTCATAATTCTTTTCTCTCATAATTCTTTTCTCTCATAATTCTTATTCTCATAATTCTCATCCTCATAGTTCTCATTCTCATAATTCTCATTCCCATAATTCTCATCCTCATATAGTCATGTACCACACTCATTCTCACACAATTCATGATCTCATCATATGCTAATTCTCATACTCATGATCATTCCATATTCTTCTTCTTCTCACTCTTATTCCACTCTAATTCATAGTTTCATTCTTGTTCAACTATTACTCTCATTCTCACGTTTATTCCACTATTACTCATATTCCCACTCTTGTTCCACTATTATTTTTATTCTCACTCTTGTTCCACTATCACTTATCCCACTATCATTCTACTTCCACTCTTTTTCCACTATCATTCTATTTCCACTATCATTCTATTTTCACTCTTATTCGACTTCTCTTCCCTCTCATCTCAATCTTATTCTTGTTCACTCAACCTCTTCAAATTCTCATCTTCATACTCACTCCAATCTTTCCATCACTCTTCTTTCATTCCCTCTTAACTCACTTTTATCCTTATAATATAATTCCTTATTCTCTATGTCCTCTAATTCGTAGTCACATCTCATTATCATTCTCATTAGTGTAGTCACAGTGTCACTTTTCTTATTCTCATCTTGTTCTTATTATCTTTTTCATCTCATACCACTTCTATTCTCACTCATTATTCTCATTTTCTCATTAGTCGCAATAGTCTCATTGGTCCCATTAGTTTCATTATTCTCATGAGCACATTATCTCTCTAGTCTCATTATTCTGGCGCAATTCCCATATTCTCACTATTCTCACACTCTCATTATTCTTATTCTCTTATCATTATTCTCCCTCTCTTCTCATCCTAACCATTCCTCCTCTTATTTCTCTCCAATTCAGATCTAAAAAAGATTTTATCCCCATAATTCTAGTGATCCATTGTCTTCATCACTCCTCTTTTCTTCTCATTTCCAATTCTCATTTCCCACTCATTTCCATTCACTCACATTACTCCCACCAACCATTTCCACTCACTTCCATCCCAATTTTCCTTCACCTCATCCTTTTCATCCCACCTATAATCTCCATTCATTTGTATCAGTTACCTAATCAAAATTCAATCTCTTTTCCAACTACTCCTATTTACTACTGATCAGCGAATCCACTCGCCGTGTCAACAATCCCTAGCTATTCCAGTGATACTCCCAGTTATACTTCCAGTTATACTCCACTTACACTCCAGTGTTATCCAGTGATACCCACTTATACTCCCACCGAAACTCCCACCGAAAGACCCACCACCAACTCCGAACATGACCAACGACCAGGAGTTGCCCTCGGCACACCCGTTCCTCAACTCGGTCAGCCCCGGGTTCCCGTTCCTCGACCACAACGTCGTCTACTCGGTCAAAAACCGCGACTTCACGAACGGCGAGGACACCTTGGACTGGCTGGTGTTGCTGGGCTCCAGCTCCGTGGCGCGCTTGTCGCGCGAATACCTCAACGTGGCAAGACCGCCACTCGGCGCGGCCGAATCCACCACCTACGTGTCGCTCCCGTACCACGTCACCAACTTGTTCAAGCAGATTGTCAGTAAGAGCGACCGCAGCCTGGACGGAAACATGCACATTGGGGCAAATGTCAATCCGTTAGTCCATGATCCTTTCAAGTTTGTAGATTTGAACCCAGGATGCTTGTCGAGTATCGTTGTTGTTGAAAATTCAGATGCCTTATCTTTTGGTGAGCCTCAAACGCAATCTGGAGAAAGAACAGAGTCGAAAAATCCATTCAACAAGCTTACAACAAACTTCAACAAGTTGCTAAAGTTCTCCAGCACGGATCCAACACCGCTGTACGCAGCATACGCGAATCTCTCGCTGTTTTCAGACCCAAAGTACCCCCCACCCCAGGACCACTTGGTCCACAAGTGCCTCTCCTTGGCGGATTCGTACCACGATGAGATTGCCTCACCCACTACTTCCAAGTTGTTGGTGTCCGCACATGTAAATATCTTGAACGTCGTGGCTATAGACGGCGAGGGGAGGTATAAAAACACCAAGGCCATCGTCACCAAGTACCCTAATGTGCCGTATAAAGATGATTTGCAGGTACCAGAGACGAAGGACGGTAAAGAGAGTAAGGAGGGTGCTTCTTCAGGCCAGTCTGCCGCAGCTTCGATTTCCACCAACGCAAATTCCATCAAAGAGTATAAGCGTACGATTGAAGAGCCGCTTTTAAGGGTCCAGTTGCGTTACGACGTGGTTATAACCAGCCTCAAGACGTTTGTCTCACGAAACGGCGACCCCATCGCGATTTTGGGCACCAGTTCCGGTGAGATCTTGGTGGTTAATTTGACCCACTTGAACTACCAGGTTTTTGAATGTTTTCGCGCGAGCGATGCAGTGGTATCGCTGACCTCCCGAAACTGCTCCGTAACAGCCTTGGACGTGGTTTTCCACCCCAAATATGACTTTTTGGTCGTGGCAGGCTTCGCAAACGGCGAGGTCGCCATCCTCTCGGCCTTTACAGAACCAAAACCTTCCTCCCAGTACACCAAAAAAGTCGCCCACTCCGACTCCTGCGCAACATACTTCAAAACCTTCAACTTGAGCCCGCTAGAAGACAAAGACCCAGTGGAACCAGAGCCAAACGTGTACCCCGAATACTTAATCGGCCACTTTAAGCTCAGCCACAAACCAATCACCGCAATCACGTCGACGCTATGCTCTCCAGAAGAAACCAACCACCAGAACCCCACCATCGTCGCCATCGCTGGCGACGACGGCTTCGTGCGGTTCCTCGACTTGGTCTTGACAAACAGCCCCAAATCACACCCAATCACAGACGTCTTGTCCAACTACTTCAACGACGGCATCCGCGACATCAAGTTCTCACCAGATTTCCGCTTTTTCAGTGTCGTAGGCAAAGGCGACTTGATCGAGATGTTCAAGATGAGCTACTACAACGTCAACGGGCTCCTCTACAGGGGCGGTTCTGGCATCAGCAAGCACCACTCGCATACCAGCTTGATGAACGCGGGCTCGTCGGCCACCACTCCGGCACAGGGAAGACGCTCCAGAAGCGGCACTGTCAACAGTTTAACCTCCTCCGTCCAACCCACCGCCATGAACAGCTTGTTCTTGGCGGCGCCGCAGAACTCAGAGATGCAGCGCTCCAGTTTCTCGGAAAACCGCGCTCTGGTGGTGAAATTGTACCCCCCCATCATCAAGGACATAGAGGTGGTGGGCCGCTTCAAGGGCCACATGAACACTGTGAACAGGGTCCAGTTTGTGTGCGAGAAGTCGTCGCTGAGCTCGACAGGCGATTTGGCGTACAAGTTTGTCAGTTGTGGCTTGGACGGCAAGATCATTCTCTGGGAGTTTGACTACAAGTCTGTGTCGAAGATCAAAAAGCACGCGAAGAAGCCCAAGAGCAAGAGAAAACAGCGTGTACGTCTGTCGGTGGGCTCTCCCAGACCCGTCGTGAGCTCGGTGAGCCCTGCGCCCGTCAGAAGACAGGGCAGTGGCAGCGGCGCCGCAAAGCTCCACTCGCGAGCACGCTCCGTCACCAAGGAGGAGCTCACGGGACCGCTCTTGAACGTCACCTCGCCCACCTTCAGTGCCTTGAGCACCTCCTTGAGCAGCATGGCCATGGCCAACGGCGGTGCCAGCTTGAACCACATCTTGAGCAACGTGTCGCACGAGGATCCCGACTCCAGCGAGCACTTCTTGGACGTGGTGGCCAACTTGTACCGGTCGCTTTCGTCCTTGCGGTCCAGAAGACACTACAAGTCGATCAGTGGCAAGAGGACCACAAACTACGACAAGTACGGGACGATTTTCCACCCTATTGTTGCGGACAAGGTGGTGCCTTCGATCGAGATTCCGTTGATGAGCCTTGATTTGTCGAGTTTGATCCATGACGGCAAGGTTGAGGGCTTTTATCTTGATGTGGATAACTTTTGGTGTTTTGGAAAGAATGGTGATATTTTCAAGTATGTTATTAGTATAGAGTAGATGAATAATTAGACAGTTGTTTGGTGTTTTGTCTTTGAGGATTGTGGGTTTGTTCTGAATAAACTGAGGAGATCGATTGAAAGAAGTGTTGTAATTTTTAAATAGCCTATTTTAGTGGTATGCAATTTCAGAAAGATCATTCGAATGAGAAAAAGTTTCTTGGATAGTATTTTGATTGAACTATAGTTTCGCACAACATTAAGTCAGATTCATATGCAGTTTAGTATTGAGGATCATTTGTCGAATATACACTGAAGAAAGGATTATGATGGGGACAGTGATAAATTTTTAGACAGCTTAACCATCTTCTGGACTGAAGGGCTAAGAAACAGAAGTAAGACCTTGAAAAGGCCATTTCAGTACTCCTTGAGAATATTCTACTTCTCTAGGAGAGGCCAAATCATTATCCTTGTGAAGGTGCCAAGTATTAATACAATGTAGTTGGTGGTTCCTATTCAATTGTGTGGTTCATATAATAATAGAACGGTTGTTAACCTCATCATTTTGGTGTACCTGTGATGTTCCTGTGGCCCAACACCTAAAATTGTCTCAATACCGCTAAAATAATTCAGCCTGAATGAAGATAATGAAATTTGTTGAAGCAGTTATAAACTTTTAGAGGCTTTCATACAGCCGCATGGCTGCAAAAGAGTTGAAATTACTGATTTGACTCAGAAAGGATAAACTTTCGTGATTCTGAGTAAGTGCGAAGGACTGTTCTCAGATTGTGAAACAGGTTGGTATAACATTTCTCAGGATTAATAAAGAAAATTTGAAATTTCAGCTGCAAAATCTTCAATTTTTTTGCTACAGCCGTATGGTTGCAAAATAGTTAAAATTATGATTAAACTTCCCGCACCTAATCTTAAGAATAAACTTTCGAAAATTTAGGTGAATTGTTCATTTATGAATATCGATAATCTTATACTCAGGCGCAACAACCATCTAAGCTCACTTTCGTCAAGCTTGTAAGTTCTATAGCTATGGCGACCTCTAAAGTGTTCATTATCTGTAAAAACCTCTTAAAGGCTCAATTTCCATGATAACCGTTGTACGATCAATATCAACAACGAGTCTTGTCAATAAGATCAATAATGTCTAGTACAATCAATATCTACTACCTTGTCATTATGATCAACAATCTTATGTAGGTTCAATGAAATCATTTAGCTCCGAATCTACACTCTCTTATGAGCTCATTTCAATAACCTTTTATCAGCTCAGTATTTATAATTGTCTCTCACAATCTAAGTGTCTACAATAATCTCTTATAAGCTCAATATCTACAAGTACCTCTTATAAGCTCAATAGCTACAATTGTCTCTTAAAAACTAAAATATCTCAAAGCCATCCTTTAAGCTTAAAAGCTCATTTCAATTAAAATGCCTTTAAACCATATCAAATAATCTCAATTACATCTTATTCGATCAATTTCAAGAATCTTAAATCATTTCAATGGTCTTATAAGATCAAAATCAACAAAAAACTTATATACTCATTTCAGCTATAAACTCTTAAATAAATCATAATCAACCTCATATCGTTTCAAATCTCTAAAGACCAGAATAATCACCATTAACTTGCCTCTTTCATCTCCTGTTGAAGATCAAGTGCTCTTTTCAACTTCTTTTTGAACAACAAGTACTTTATTCTCTTAGCAGCTTACTTTCTCGCTTCGCTCGTTCACTCACTCACTCACTCACTCTCTCACTCACTCACTCTCTCACTCGCTTCGCTCGCTCGTTCGCTCGTATATCACATTTATTACTACAAACCACCCTCTATCAAAAGTTTGTGTTGAAAATCCCATTCCCATCTAATCCAAACCCCAACTCCTCCTCCAACCTGAACAAATCCGGGTCGCCCTGGAAGCTCTGGAAGTCGCTCGACTGCTGGATCGGCTGGGGCTGCTCGAACGAAAACTCCTCGAGCTCCTGCGGCTTCGGGATGGACTGGTAGTACTGGTTATCTATTATGTCGGAGGGGTTTGTGTTGACGCCGCTGACGCCGGCGCTCAAGGTGGAGTGGGGCTGCGAGTGGCTCAACAACTCGAACTGGTTGGGGGTCTGCTCGATTGACATGGAGGTGAGGTCGGGGGGGAAGTTCGAGTGCGCAGCCTGTGCTGCGTGGGCAGCACGGGCATGCGCATGGGCTTGTGCTTGAGCTTGTGCGTGTGCGTGGGCATTTGCTTGTGCCTGCGCATGGGCCTGTGCATTTGCTTGTGCTTGCGCATGTGCCTGGGCATTTGCTTGTGCTTGTGCTTGTGCCTGAGCATTTGCTTGTGCCTGCGCATTCGCATTCACATTCACACTCCCCTGCACCCTACACTCATCCTCCTGGCGACGCTGCTGCTGCATCTGGATCTGCAACTGGATCTGCTGCTGCTCCTGGATCGGCTTCCTCACAAACTCCCTGAAGTTCCGCACCTCCTCGATAATCAACTGCTTCATCGACTCCATGTCGTCCACAGTCTCGAACGACTTGAAGTCAAACTTGACCTGGCACTCCGGTTCGTCCTGGGGGTCGTGCCAGATGGCCAAGTAAGGATGGTTGAGTGCCTGGTCCACGGTAATCCGCTCGTACGGGTCAAGAGTCAACATTTTCTCCAACAAGTCGAGCGCAAGCGGGTTCGCATGCGGGAAAAGCTCCTGGTAGGGCACCTTCTTCATGAACGGCAACGAACGCACGTAGTTCTGCGCGCGCAACGAGCCGATCTTGGTCAAGGTGGCCTCCTTGGGAGTGCCCAAGATCAACAAGATCTGGTTCAACTGGTCCACGTAGTCCTTGCCCCTGAACAACGGCTTTCCGCCCAACAACTCCGCCAAAATGCAGCCCACAGACCAGATGTCGATTGCTTTGGTGTAGTTGGTGAAGGACAACATGATTTCCGGCGCCCTGTACCAGCGTGTGGCCACGTACTCGGTCATGAAGCCGGCGTTCTGCTCGGGGTTTTCCAGAAACCCGCGCGCCAAGCCAAAGTCGCAGATCTTCAACTCGCAGTCGGCGTTCACGAGCAAGTTGCCGGGCTTCAAGTCGCGGTGCAACACGTCTGCCAGGTGTATGTACTTGAGGCCGCACAACACCTGGTAGATGAACAGCTGGTAGTGCGAGTCGGTCAACGGTTGGCCTGACCTGATGATCTGGTGCATGTCGCACTCCATCAACTCCTCGTACAAGTACACTTCGTTGAACTCGCCTGTGGCGGGATTTGGGATGATGTCGAGATCATAGAGACAGGTAATGTTCTTGTGGCCGCGAAAGAACTGCAAAAGTTTGAGCTCGCGGAGCGACCGCTTGCACAAGATCTTCTTGCTGAAGATGTTGGTGATCTTCTTGATGGCCACGTAGGAGCCGTCGGAGGAGGTGGAGCCTGGCTGGGCGTGAGCGCCGTGCTCGCGCGCGCCC
Organism: Kodamaea sagamina; assembly: GCA_030556545.1. Taxonomy (NCBI): domain Eukaryota; kingdom Fungi; phylum Ascomycota; class Pichiomycetes; order Serinales; family Debaryomycetaceae; genus Kodamaea; species Kodamaea sagamina. The sequence continues at coordinate 192,670 of JAKTUG010000016.1, read as the reverse complement.
TCGTCGTACTTGGCCAGGCACACGATCCCGTACGCGCCGTGCCCCAACTCCTTCACGATCTTGAACCGCTTGTCGATGACAAAGTCCTGGTTGAACACCTTGTGGACGGTGCGCCCGTACATTTCCTGCGACATTCGTGGGAGTGATCTAAATTTTGGTTTTTGTTTTGGTGGATTTTGGCTATAAATAACTGGTTATATGAAGGAGGGTCTGAAACTTGAGGGCTTGAGTGGAGTGGCCTGGGTACTGTTGTTGGATAGGGCTGGGTACTGTAATTGGTGAGTGGTGGATGCTGTAATAGGTGTGGTGTATACTGTAACTAGATGCCTTTACTGGATAGTTTACGCTAAAGGTAGACCTCTAGCTGGGCACACTAAGTCTCGGTTGCAAAAGGCTTACTAACCAACGGAATATCAAACCACCGTTTGCGTGTGAAAGTAGTAGGTGCTATATTGTACAAAGCCGTACTAAATTTTAGTAATGGTGGTAGTGTGACTGATGATGTGGGTGGGGGAGCTTGTTTATGGTTGTTTATGGTTGTTTATGGTTGTTGATATGGTGTTGATATGGATATTGATATGATTGTTGATATGGATGTTGATATGGTTGTTGATATGATTGTTGATATGGATGTTGATATGGTTGTTGATATTGAAGATTTTTAGATGAGTGGGGGGTTGGGATGATGAGGGGGGTTGGGATGATGAGTGGTATGTAATGGTATTGGTGAGTGTAGTATCGTGGTGGGTATATTTGAACGGTGGTGGTGTATATAATGGTATTTGAATGTATGGTGATGAGTATAGATTTAGTGAAATGGTTATGCAGAATAATGTGAATGAGGTAATGAATATATGGTTGTGAGAATAAATATTAGCAAGTAGGTGAGTAGATTTAAGAAATGTTGATGAGTAATGAGGTAGTATATTGTGTGGATCAATGGATAATGTAGATATGGAGTATATGGTAATGTAGTGGAATATATGGTAGAGTAGATATGGGTGTAGATATGGAAATGGTAATGTAGATATGGTACATGGTAATGTAGATATGGAATATGGTAATGTATATATGGAATATATGGTAGTGCAAATATGGTATATGGTAAAGTAGATGTGGTATGAGGTAAGGTAGATATAGAGTACATGGTAGTGTGGTGGAATATATGGTAATGTAGATATGGAGTATACGATATAGATATGGAGTATACGATATGGATATGGAGTATATGATATAGATATGGATATGATATAGATATGGAATATGATATAGATATGGATATGATATAGATATGGAATATGATATGGATATGGAATATGATATGGATATGGAATATGATATGGATATGGAGTATTTAATATAGATATGTAGATATGGAATATATGGTAAACGATTTAAGGAAATAAAGTTAATGAATACTATACTAACGATAACATTCTAACGGATATGCTAACAACAATATAATAACGAATATGCTAACAATAATATAATAACGAATAATATACTAACGAATAATACTCTAATGATCTGATATGTAAACTAATGAAATAAACTATGCCAATATCATAACGAATAATATCATAATCAAGAATATCATGAAGAATCAAAAAAACTATCTCATCCCACGGCTGGCAAAGTAACAGAGTGCCCCGAGGCATGTCGCTATACCTTCCTCAATCCAGAACACTAGAGCATTGAAAACGGCGCCCATCGCCTTGTCGTGCTCAGAATGCATATTTTAGACTTAGCGTAATATTGTTCTCGGTTAGTTCTAATACTTTATCTGCTCAACGTGTCTGATTTTCTTTGTTTGCAGCCACCGAATTTCTTTTCTTTAACGGTTATTAGCGAGTTTATGTTGCATGGTAAAGAGAGGTTGCTGGGGGAGTGGTAACTGATTAGACAGTTTGGCTAACTTATATTGATAGCGGTAGCAGAGGAATTGTAGTTGGTAGTTTCTTGACTCCTGTATTTGTCTGCTCCTAGTTGTTAACGTAACTGTGGTGGTAAGGTCCACCTGTGTCTCTACACCTAGAGACCTTTTTTAATGCTCGGAAGGCCATTCTACTGAAAGGCAGTACAAGTAATCAGCACAGGGCCCGACGAATTGGTGAATCGAGACTCCACCACTCCGGGCCGAATAGTTGTCTCTACCCCGGCCAAGATAACGGCTCATTCAATAACCCTTCTCATTTTCGGGTATTTTGAGGGATCGAAGACTCAATTAATGGATAAGAGAGATAAGCATTGTTCTTAGGGTAAGAATAAGAGATAAGACTTTGTTCGTTGGGTAAGAATAAGAGTGTTTAATGAGCAGCAAACTCAAGATACAAGAGAGTTAATGAATGGCCTCCATTTAACTGATTGAGATCATCAGACTAGTGAACATTTACCTGACTGAAGATGCTTAATTTCCACTTAACTAACTTAAAGATCAAGTTTAAAGTTCACTAGTGTTCCATCTTTAAAAATCTTCTAGAGGTCTCAGAAGATTAGGGATACTATAAGAGTAGAGTCTACAGGCATCCTCAAGACAATTCAAAGATAAACTGGACATTTTTGTCTCATGGATCTCAACTTTTGGAGCGAAAAAGGAGTAAATACTTGATGATGAGGCCTCACCGTAACACCCACTATGGATCCTCCAAAACACAAATCATATGAATATCAAAATCCTGTGTCTTCAGCACTCGTGAGGAATTGAAGATGGTGTGTAGGGTGGGCAGATTCAGAGAGATTGTTCTGGAAGGGATTTCAGGAGAGGAAAACCATGTTCTACCATACTCTGCTATTAAAATTTGTTATAGAAACCATACTCTGTTATTAAAATCTGTTATAGAAACCATACTCTATTAAACTGAGATCTCTGTAAATCAGAGTTTTGAGTATCCGTCTTGACCTCATCACTTTTAAGCTGGTAAGTAATTTTGGAATCACAAGTAACTGTAGGTTACCAATATTGGTGCACGGAGTGCTGGAACACTTGTTGACATAACGATGAAATGGTGGCATTGTCAATAAATATCGTAGATGTACTTGTTTACGAAAATTTGAGTGTTAACATAAGATGGGTATTATTCTAAAGACTGGATTTACAAATTCTGAAGTCTCAATTACAAACTCTGAGAACTGGGTAGCAGACTCAAACTCAACTCTGAAAAATTGAAATTACAACTGAGTATTGACATTACAAACTGTGGATTGGATTTACGAACAGAGCATTGGATTTACATACTCTGAAGATTGATTTACGAACTCTAAAGCTTGGGGCAAACTGAAGGCTTGAAATACTAGCATTTATTCACATACTCTGAAGCATTGATTAGCAAACTCTGAATTCATTTACTATTCTGAACATTGCACTGACAATTCTGAACAACCACAAGAGATTAGAAACACAACTTACAGAAACCCCACAAGCATTAAAGACACATACAAGCTCTACACCTCAAAAAAACCAAAAAGACTCAACACTACCCTCAAAACCAACCGGACAAACTCTGAAACACACAACCCCAACACCCGCGATGACTTGCAACTCTTCACATTTAACCTAAATTCAATCCGCCAAAATCACCACTCCATAGCACAAAACAGCCCGTCTAACAATTCACCCAACCAGATTCACCTAACAATTCACTCAAAAACTTTAAATTCCAAACAATAATGCAGTCTGTTCTTACCATTGCCATCCCTTGGTTCCTCTAGAGCGTCTAGAATGCACTCTCCGGTCTATAAATGGCTCTCAAAAAAATCTCTCACCCATTCCGTTCGCTGCTCGTTGATTCGTTGTTTCCCGGATCATCTCTCGCCTTAATTCTCATCCTTGCACAAAGCATCGCTTGCTGTGCCAACAATTTAGTGCCATTGAGGGCGGAGCGCGTTAGTGATTTGCTACAACACCCATCTGTTTGCTCCTACCTTCCTTTCACTCCCTCCCACCTCCATTCACTCCCATCTACCACCCACCACCCACTACTCCCCCATCTCTCTCGCCAGTTTTCCACCATCCCCCCCCACCACCCCGATAACCCCCCACGTCCATAACTAGTCCGCTCCGACTCCTGCACCACCACCTTCTTTTCTTTTTGTCACCCTTCCACTGCTCTTCCAGAACTATAAAGCTTCTGAATCCTCTTTTTTCTGCTCTTTATCTTTTGCATGTCCGACTACCACTACTCCAAGTTCAACGCCAACGCCAAGGTCACGAAAGAGGAGGCGCGGCTTGAGAACGCGCAGTACCGGCGGTGGGGCCCGTACTTGGGCGAGCGCCAGTGGGCCACCGTCCGCGAGGACTACTCGCACGACGGCGACGCGTGGTCCGACTTCCCGTTCGAGCACTCGCGCTCCAGAACCTACCGCTGGGGCGAGGACGGTTTAGCCGGTGTTTCCGACGACCACCAGTTGATTTGTTTTTCGTTGGGTCTTTGGAATGAGCAGGACGAGATTCTCAAGGAGAAGGCGTTTGGTGTGACCAATTCTCAGGGAAACCATGGTGAGGATGTAAAGGAGTTGTACTATTATTTGGATAACACGCCATCACACTCGTACATGAAGTACTTGTACAAGTACCCCCAGAAGAAGTTTCCATACAAGGAGTTGATTCAAGAAAACGGCAAACGTCTGAGATTGGATGAGGAGTATGAGATTACCGACACCGGATTGTTTGAGAAGAATGAGTATTTTGATGTTGTTTTCGAGATGGCCAAGGGAGATGACGACCCAAACGAGCTTTTGTTTCGTGTTACTGCTTACAATCGCAGTGACAAGGTAGCCCCCTTGCACATTTTGCCGCACTTGGTGTTGAGAAATACGTGGGCGTGGGGTTCGGAAGAGGCTCTGATCACCAAGCCGCGTTTGTCGATGGAAAACGAGTATACGGTCAAGGTGGAGCATGAGAAGTTTGGCACCAAGTACTTGGTTTTTGCCCCGGCTCCGGGATACGATGAAAATGATGATGATGTTGAGCCGCAATTGTTGTTTACTGAGAATGAAACAAATACCCAACGTTTGTATGGCCAACCCAACAAACATAAACACGTCAAAGATGCGTTCCATGACTATGTTATTGATGGTGAAACCAAAGCGGTCAACCCGGAAAATGAAGGTACCAAAACCGCGGCCCTTTTTTCCTTCAACGCATCGGGAGGCGTCCAACCAGACGATTACGTCACCTTAAGATACAGATTCTCCGACAGCAAAGACGACATTGACGAGTACGAGTTTGACCAGATTTTCAGCCGTCGCCAGGACGAAGCGGACGCTTTTTACTGGAAGGTTTCACCATTACCTATGAGCGACGACTTGAGACAGGTGCAGCGTCAGGCGTTTGCGGGTTTGTTGTGGACCAAGCAGTTCTACTACTTTGTGCACAACTACTGGTCCAGCGGTGACCCCAACACCCCGAAACCCCCAATGAACAGAGCAAACGGAAGAAACCAGGACTGGAAGCACTTGTACATCAACGACATCTTGTCATTGCCGGACAAGTGGGAGTACCCATTTTTTGCAGCGTGGGACACGGCGTTCCACTGCATTCCGCTTGCGATGATCGACCCCGAGTTTGCCAAGAACCAGATCGACTTGCTCTTGAGGGAGTGGTACATGCACCCGAACGGGCAGATTCCCGCGTACGAGTGGAACTTTTCCGACGTCAACCCGCCCGTGCACGCGTGGTCTGCCTACAGAATCTACAAGATTGAGCGTAAGATGTACGGCAAAGAGGACACTGAGTTCTTGGAGCGTGTTTTCCACAAGTTGATGATGAACTTTTCGTGGTGGGTCAACAGAAAGGACTTTGACGGCAATAATGTGTTTGAGGGGGGGTTCTTGGGCTTGGACAATATCGGAGTTTTCAACAGATCTGAGGATTTGCCTACTGGAGGTCAATTGGAGCAGGCAGATTCTACCGGTTGGATGGCGTTTTTCTCGTTGCAGATGTTAAACATTGCTTTGGAGTTGGCTAAAACGAGGCCAGTTTACCAAAACATAGCCTCCAAGTTCTTTGAACACTTTGTGATGATTGCAGATGCTATGAGTTATATGGGTGCTGGAATTGGCGACTTGGAGACCACAGACAGATCGTTGTGGGACGAAAAAGATCAGTTCTACTACGATGCGATCAATTTGGGTGGAAACAACTCTCAAAGCTTACCTGTTCGTTCCTTAGTTGGTTTGATTCCATTGTACGCATCTCTTACGTTGGAACCCGAAATTTTAGAACGCTTCCCCGACTTCAAAAAACGCTTGGACTGGTTCTTGGAGCACCGCAAGTGGGTGGCCCAGAGAAACATTGCGCTGATGGAAACCAGAGGTGTGGGTGAACGCTTATTGCTCGCGCTCGTCAACAAAGACCGCTTGTTGGCCATCTTGGACCGCATGTTGAACGAGGACGAGTTCTTGTCGCCGTACGGGATCCGTTCGTTGTCGAAACACCACAAGGACCACCCGTTCGAGATGCACGTCAACGGGCAGAAGTACACGGTGGGGTACCTTCCTGGCGAGAGCGACTCGGGGATGTTTGGCGGCAACTCCAACTGGCGTGGGCCCATCTGGTTCCCCGTCAACTTTTTGTTGGTGGAGGCGTTGCAGCGTTTTTACTTGTACTACGGGCCGGACTTGAAGGTGGAGTGCCCCAAGGGCTCGGGCGAGTTCTTGAACTTGGCGCAGTGCGCGCAGGAGATCCAGCACCGCTTGATGCACTTGTTTTTGCCGGACGAGGACGGCAACAGGGCGTGCAACGGCGACAACGACTTGGTGAACAAGGATCCGTTGTTCAAGGACTACGTGCCGTTCTACGAGTACTTTGACGGCGATACTGGTAGAGGTTTGGGTGCGCTGCACCAGTGTGGCTGGACGGCCGTCGTGGCCAAGTGGATCCACGACAATGGTGTGCTGTGTAGGATCCCCAAGACGCCTAGAACACCGGCAAATGGTCGCCGCAAGTCGGTTTTTGATGCGGCGGTGTCAGACGACTTGGACGAGGAGATCAAGCAGTTCTTCCCGAAGGCCGGACCGTTCCCTGGCCAGTTGACCAGGAGAAGGTCGGGCAAGTCGTTGTTGAACTTGACTGTGAATGCGTTGGACTTGGATTTGGATGAGTCTGATCATCACTCGAACTTGAGTGCGGCAAGAAAGGCGAACGAGATTGACCACGGTACGAATATTGGTGAGCATGGGTTGTCGAGGACCACGCTGAGGGGCTCGGTGGACTCGAACTCGGCGGTGGATGATGACTTGTTGAGTCAGATCAAGCTGGCGTTTACTAGGTATAAGTTGAAGGAGGATGAGGATGATGTTTCGAGTGATGAGATTGAGATACATGGTTAGAGCAAACGTATAACGAGCGAAGCGAGTTATATGTAAGTGGTTTTTTGATATATTAATAAACAGCAAAGTGAGAGAAAAGTATAAACGAGCGAAGTGAGTTTATACGTGAGCGAATTTCCTGATATATTTATAAGTGAGGAAACAAGCGAAGCGAGTTTAAACGTGAGCGAATTTTTGATACATCTATATACAGCAAATGAGGAAACGGAAGAGGCGACTTTACTAGTAAAATAAGAAAATGAGTTCGCTCTTTCACTTGTAAAAAGAGCAAAATGAGCTTGCAAACGACTGAGGCAATTTCAATTAGCTGACATGTAAATAATCAAATGGAGTTTGGTAAGTTTTAACTTTTAGGAAAACAAGAAAAGCGTGTTTGGTTAATGAACAAGCAAAGTAAGTCTGGTAGACTGATTTTTAGTAAAAAGTGTAGAGCGAGCTTCCCGTATTCTCAAACACAAACCCAGTTACTTTTAAATTCAACTTTTGTAGAGCTGAACTTTTAATAACGCAGTCAAAGTGAGTTAGGTATACGAGTGAAGTAGTTTACTTGTAATTTTAATGCAGAAGCATTGATCGTATTTTAATAAAACAAGTAAAATGAGTTTGGAATTGAACAAGCAGAGCCAGTTTACTTGTAATTTTAATAAAACAAGCGAAGGAGCTTGGTAGACTTAAGGTGTTAAACGAGCAGAGCAAGTTTAGTTGACTTAGTAGACTTGATTTTATAATGAAACAAGCGAAGCGTATTGGGTATCATAAGAGAGAAGTGAGATTAAAGTATTCAAAAAAATGCTAAGCGAGTTAGTTTGATATATCTCTTAACTTGCATTTTTCATTAATAAACGAGTAAACTCGCTTCGCTAGTTGTCTCATTAATTAGAACGAATTGGCATGACGATCTGTTGCGTATTCCTTCATTTTGAGGTCAATTCTCAAGGCAACCCATTATTATACTAAAGACCACTATACATGACGCCTCCACTATTTTCACTTAAGTCATAAACATTCATTACCAGTTACCCCAAAATACCCACTACATTCAGGTTCAGACCTTCATTAGAGATAACCCATTAAGATCAGAATACCTAGAACAGGCACACCATCTAGAACAGACACACCCCAACAAGCTCACCATCTAGAACAGACACACCCCAACAAGCTCAACATTAATAGCACTTTCTCTTCAATTCCAAGCATTCACAACACTCTATTCAAGAATATTCAGACCATAAACCTTTAGATCTCAAAGATAAGAAAATTTGCACCCAAATTCCCCTTTTCATATATGTCAAAAATCTGTCCTTAATTCTTTCACCCTCCCTCGCACACTTTAAATTAGCTCTCCATTACACCCAAACCCAACCCAATCTATCCAATCAACACAAACCTATTCAATCTACCCAAATCTATCCAATCTTCCCAATCCTACCAAACCTACCAATCCTAACCTTACTAACCAAATTCACTCTTAATCTCTCTGACTCCACGTGACTCTAAATATAAACTCCTTTTTTACCGTCACTAAAATCCACACCATGTCAGACATCTTTGAAACATACGAGTCCGACTTCCAGTTGGCGCTCCAGGAAGCCAAGTCCAAGTTGGCACAGGTGTCGTCGGCACAAGGAGGTAAGTTTCCACCATTCTCGCACCAAAAAACCGTACTAACCGATACAGAACAGAGAAGAGAGCATTTGAGGGCAATCGAAACCGCCACCGATGAGGGTTTGGAGGTTTTGGAACAGATGAGCATCGAGGTGCAGAGCTTTCCCAGCAACCAGAGATCTGGCTACAACACCAAGATACGCCAGTTCCGGTCGCAGATTGACGAGGCCAAGGGCAAGCTCAAGCAGTTGCTCGACAACCAGGACCGGGACGAGTTGTTTGGAGGGTACCGGGACGAGGAGGAGGGTGTTGGGGGCGGCGGGTTGCACGACGAGCAGCGCAGACAGTTGTTGCAGAACAACTCGCTGTTGGACCGGTCGTCGCAGCGCTTGCGGGACAGCCAGCGGATCGCGTTGGAGACGGAGAGCATCGGGGGCAACATTCTCAACGACTTGAGGTCGCAGAGGGAGCAGATTTCGGGCGCCAGGAACACCTTACAGTCGGCGGACAACTACGTGGATACGTCGATACGCACTTTGAAGTCCATGAGCAGAAGATTGACGGCCAACAAGTTTATCAGTTATGCGATCATTGCGGTGTTGATTTTGTTGATTTTCCTTGTTCTTGCTAGTAAGTTTTGGTAATGGTTTATTGGTATTATCTAATTGAGGTCGTTTAACTTTATTGGTACATTTGAATTTATTTATTGAGAAGTGTAGAAGTATTGATTTTAATTATTTGGTTTTAGTTTTTGTTTATCTGAGGATAAAAGTATGGTTTTAATTGTTTAATTTTATATGATGATTTTTTATAATCAGAACATTGATTATCAAGATTTAATTATTTAGTATTCATATTAACATTAATTATTGATAATCATGAACACTAATCATATAGTTTAATCTTTAGTGGTCATATGAACATATATTGTCTAATGTGATAATATTGAACATTCACTGTTAAGTCTAGTCATTTAGTGTTTATATTAACAATAATCGATAAATGTAATCATATTGAACATTGATTACCTAGTTTTCATTTAATGAATGAACATTAATGAAGAAACACTAACCAGTTTAATCATTTAGTGTTCATATGAACACCAGTATAACATTATCATATTGAACATTGACTATCTCGTTTTATTTTAGTGTTCAAATGAACATTGTAGTTCAATCATATGAGCATAGTTCTTCTAGTTTAATTAGTGTACATAAGAACATTGATCATATTGAACACTCATCTTGTTTAATCTTTAGTGTTCATATATACTTTAATCTAGCATAATCATATAAAACGTTGACTATCTACTTAATCATTTAGTGTTGATATGAGCATTAATCGTCTAGTATAATCATATTGAACAAGAAAATATATTTTGTTTCAATTTAGTATGAACATTAATCTTATTGAACACTAATAATCTAGTTAAACCTTTAGTGTCCATATAAACTTTAATCTAACCTAATCATATCATATTGAGTTGACAGAGTCAGACTAGTAGAGCTATCAGGTTCTGGAGGTTCCCATTGGGGAATCTCCGAACTCTCTTGGTTGGATCTCCTAGGTCTGAGCATGTTTGTCAACTACGTTGTTACTTACTTGTGAAGTGTAGAATTCCTAATGCTATTTAGATAGACAGACTTCTACTTCTTTCTTGTTTCTTGTTGGACTGTCTAGTTTAATTACTTAATGTTTATATGAACATTAATAGTCTAGTATAATCATATTGAACAAAGATTATCTTGTTTTTATCTAGTGCACATCTGAACATTCATATTGAACTCTAATAATCTAGCTTAACCTTTAAGGCTCATATGATCATTTCTCTTCTAGTTTAATCAGATTGAACATTCATATAGTTAATCATGTTAATCATCTCCTTAATCATAATCTTCTTTGATACAATCAAAAATCAAACATCAAACTTAGAAAATCAAATTTTCATCAATTATTATGAATGTAGCACGGTTGGCCAGAGCCATATCCATGAAGGGTATGTCGATATACCCCACAGCCAGAGCTGCGGTGCCTAAATCCCAGTTTTTCAGAGGATTCCACCAGTCGCTGCCCTTCTACCACGGACACCTCCACAAGCCCAACCCAGGCGAAGAGCTCCACATAACCTTCATTCTCAAGGACGGGCTGCAGCACACCTACGAGGTCGCCGAGGGCGACAACATCTTGGACATTGCGCAGGCACACAACTTGGACATGGAGGGCGCGTGTGGCGGCTCGTGCGCGTGCTCTACGTGCCATGTCATTGTTGATCCAGAGTTCTACGACGAGATTCCCGAGCCCGACGACGACGAAAACGACATGTTGGACTTGGCTTTTGGCTTGACCGAGACCTCGAGGTTGGGGTGCCAGGTCAAGATGACGAAAGAGTTGGATGGAATACGGATTGCGTTGCCTGCAATGACCAGAAACTTGCAGGCCAGAGACTTTAATTAGAAAACCTGATGTTATTGGGTGTAATTTGGCCGGAGGTGAAGCCTGTGGACTATGGGTTTGGAGACTCGCTTGTAAATAGTAATGTACAGATGCCACCGGGAGGGGTCGGGCCGTGTCGGAACTTTTATTGTAGGTTTTAACTGAAATTAAGTATGGGTGTTTGGAATTTGGTGTTTTGGTGAGAGATTTGTTAAAGTACATGTAGGAAGGGTGATTAGGTTAAAACTGGCTGAGTTCAGGGGGTGTTTGTTGAGGATGATATTGTCTAATTGAAGCACGTTTGATTTTCTTTGAAAATTATTGATAATTATCTAATATAGTACGATAGAAGAGAATAAGCCATTTGGAAGGTTAATGATACAGGTATTACGTCTCTTCGAGAATAAGTACCAGGGACTTGACAATTAAATGAACTATTTGTAGTTTCTGATAATTCTCGTCTGGCTGGTTTTAACTCGAACTGTAATTGGTAAACTTTTTGAAACTACTCAAACTGTGAAGAAGCAGGATTTCTTCAATAATTGAGTTCTGTCGGTCTATCAGAACACGGCGGGGAGAATATCTCCATGAATGTTCTAAAATCTCTTCTTCGTGCAAGAAATACTGGCGGACCAGAAGTACAGCTGTGCTAGGCTTTACCAATAAAGTTGTTAGATTTTGGATAGCTTAGACGGTACAGCTGTGCTAGGCTTTACTAAAAAAGTTGTTAAATTTTGGATAGCTTAGACGGTACAGCTGTGCTAGGCTTTACTAAAAAAGCTGTTAAATTTTGGATAGCTTAGACGGTACAGCTGTGCTAGGCTTTACTAATAAAGTTGTTACATTTTGGATAGCTTAGACGTAAGATCCCGGAGGAATTTTTCTAAGGTGAGTCACGAAAACTAGACACTGGGAGGGAATAACGAGTGAAGATAATATTACGAAGATCCATTGATTCACAGTGTAGTTGGTTCTTCTCTAATGCAAGATAGAATTACCTTTTCAAGTAATCCACTTAAAGGAGCAAGTTCAGCACTCTTCAGAGTCTTTGAATGCAAACCTAGTCTATTTAAAATTACCAGCTGGAATTCAGGTTTATAGATAGTAAAAAGAAGGAAGACCGAATTTGCAACTCCTGCACAAATATTTGGCTGCAAATTCTTGGTTAACCAAGATTTTCAAAGAATTTAAATATTTTTACCACGGCACCACTGGTCCACTGATTTCTTACACTTGATTGAGAACCAGAATTCCCAAGTTATTGCCCTAACGCATACAGCATGGTGAAACTGAATCCCATAGGCCTGCATCTCTGAATTTCAAAAGCGAGGAAAAGTATCCTATTTGGGATGTAGAATCACATGTGTCTTTGGTGTCAGGATATAAGTACTATGATGATAAGGAAAGGCAAAGCACTCAATTTACTGTTGAAACAAGTTCAGTTAACTTAACTTACGAAGTGAATTGTTCTAATATCTAAAGAACTTGCTGAAAAAGAAGAGGGACAAACGTTTCTTGAAAGCAACCGTTAAACGTTATCTTGTCTGAAATCATACCTTGGACAGATAAACGAATTCCTACAACTACTTTACAGGAGTTAACCATTTTGGCATCTGGATTCCCATTCGTAGTCTAACCTTTGTCAAGTCTAACGTTCACAATACTCCGCTGAAAAGAACTAGCGTCAAAACGCCACCCATCTTCATTAACATGTGAGGAATAATGACCCCGCCGAACATGGAGAACCACTCATACTGGGGTTCCATTTTAATGGCAAATCCAGCTGGTTAAGCTGTCTCCACTCTTTATCTTTGATCATTCCTTGTCTTTTATAGTAATGAGTGACGTTCTTTTGCAGCCACCCCACCCAATGTCACACTCAAATACGGCTCAAACTTCATTTACTACCACCTTCCACTCACCCTCCCACCATGTTCCATTCACCCTCCACAAACACCACCCTTGTGACCCCAAGCTTCCTTGTTGCTGTCACCCCACGTTTAGGTTCAGATTAAAAGTCAACCCTATTGCTCTGGAACTAGCCAGTTTTACATTCCACAAGTGAGATCATTCGTTTGAGTTTCGCTTTAGAATGGCCTCATATTCTCCTCTCCATGCTCCTCCACTCCTCCCCATATTCCTCTACTGCTCTCCATGCTCCTCTACTCCTCCCCATATTCCTCTCCATATACCTCTCCATATTCCTCTCACTCTACGCCATTTCTGCCTTTACAATGCCTACAAATGTGCTCCACCTCCACAACTTCCCAAAAACCAAAGGGCCCTCCCTTTACTCGACCTTTTTTCTTGCCACCATCAAATCTTAACAAACACGAAACTCTCTCCCTCTATGACTCATCCCCACAATCAACCTTCCCTCCTTGTTTCTCCCCTGTTTCTCCCTTGTTTCTCTTGCCACTACATCCTCCCTTGTTGCCTCTTTATCTACACGTGACCTCCTACACACAACCCCCGCCTTACCTAATCCAAATGATCCCATCAACGGCTCGCGCAGTTCCGCAATAAACCTACAAATTTAGGGATTGTTATCAGCAAACAACGTCCCACGCACATTTGCCCACGCTGCCCCAATTAAGCCACTGTTGCACTTGCCGGCTATCTAAACTACCGCTACACTCGCGTCCTTTTTTCCCCCTGCTTATCACTCTTATCTGCCGCGACTTAACGCGTTGACGATGCCAGAATCAACCAACACTCAGGTTACGTTGAGCAAAGTGTGAGTACCGGACTTCAAATATGCCTGATGGCCATACTAACTGTTTAGCCACACCAGCCCGAAGAAGGGGTACAAGTTGGGGACTGTTTCTGCGACGTGGAAGAAGATCAAGTCTGCAGCAGGGAGTGGAGTCAATGGTGGAAGTTACACTAGCTGTTCCGAGTTGCACTCTGATGCGGACACTTTGATTGACGAGCGAGTTTCGCCGAACTCGACCGCGAACTCGGCCAGCTCGACGCTCGCGAGCATCTCGCCCGACTCCACGGGGTCGCCGCCGCCAGAACGCTTCTTGGAATACGCCCCCAGCGGCGAATTGCTCATTCTCTACCCGCACTCAAGTGTTATCGAGGTCTGGGACTGGAAACCGTTGGCGAGAACTACGAAAATCGACGGGGATACCTTGTATTTGCTCTATCAGGCCGAACTTGCAAACTTGTCGCACCATTTGATAAAACAATTTGTCATTTTGTCTGCACACCGCAATGAATACACCATTTTGCTCATCAAAGAGTTGAACTTGGAGATATACAAGATATGTGGAGGATCTTCTACTCTAGTTCAACAGCTTGCGGTGCCTAGTTTATTGGTAGACCAACATGACGCTTCTCGCACCGACTTCAAAATCAAAAAAAGCGACAAGTTCTTGTTGCTCGGCTCCACTACTGGCTTTGTCTATATTTACAGATTTGAAAACGGACAACTTACCGATGCAAACACCAACGACGAACTTCATTCTTTGCGCAAAAAGTCGCTCCAGATCTTGAATTTGCAGCTTCTGCCTGCGGAGGTCGTGATTCAAACCAGCTGCAACCACGACGGCATGCCCATCTTTGACTTGGTGGACGGTTGGTTTGTGTATTCACCCACCAAGGAGGAGTACAAGCACTTGAACGCCATCAACAGCACGAAACTGGTGCTTCCAGATACTAGTTTTGCCGATCCGTTGATCACAAACAGGAGCACGAAACCAGCACACCAGGAAAAGAACATATTGTACACACCCGTGAAACTCCCACCCTCAGGACCACTTCTCAACAAAGTGTTGAGCACTTTTTCCAACATTGCGGTCGACGGAATCTTCAGACTCTCCAAAATCAGCTCTTCCAAGGTGCAAGCATACTTCAAGCACAAGAAGGAAAATGTCGACACCGAAACAAACAACTCGGTCGACAAAACTATCAACTCGATAGGCAAAACAATGGGCAAGTTGTTCTACTCAACAGCAACAACCACCGCTGCAACCTTCCAAAACACAACCAGATACCTCAAGCCGAACAGCAACCAGCTTGTCAAGATCGTGGACTTGTGTAACGACAAGGTTTTGGGGCTTATCAAGGCCCCGGGCGGTGTTTCCGCCATTTCGCTCTCTCCATACGACTTGAATTTGGTGCATGCCACCTTCAGGGGCGATGCCTTGTACATGTGGGACTTGTACAGACTCCCCTTGGAGGTGTCTCTCTTGGGCAAATTCAGAAGAGGCAAGACCCTGGGTATTATCGAGGAGATATTCTGGTTTATCAACAACTTTAATGATGAGCAGGTGAGTTTGAACAACGAACAGGGTCCTAAAGGCAACGAAAACAAGACTGACAAGAAAACAAAAAACGAATGCAAGGCCATAGGCAACAACTCCGGCTTTGGGTGCATCACCAAGGCGACCGGCTCGATCCACTGGTTCAACGTCAACTATTTGCTGGGCAACCTGAACGACAACTATCCGAAGTTGCTCGGGCAGAAGAAGAAAACGCACAAGGAGGGCTTTTTGGACTCGTGGATTTTACCGTCCTTCAACGCCAAGAGGTTTGTCTCGCTTCCGTTGAGCACCGAAAAGACGTCTTCGCGGCTGGTCAACCAGTTGGCCGTGATTGACGGCAGAAACCAGTTGAAGTTGATCTCCACCTTGAACGGGCGCCACTTTTACAAGTACGACATTCCTTTGGAGCCTGTCAACAAGGAGTTTGTTCCGCTTTCCGGCGAGGGTGTGGAGGAGCGTGCTGAGGAGGCACCCCCTAGCGAAATCAACCCGCTTTCGCAGGCGGAAATCGAAACGTGCTCGCCGTTCTTGAATCTTGTCAACAACAAGAATATTACGTTTGAGACGTATGCATACGAGTCTGGCACTGATGAGCGGAGCGAGTTCTTCAGTTGTTTCAAGGAGTTTGGGAACGAGATTCCTGTCAAGCCGCTTCAGTTCCACGAGGAGAGAAGGAAAGAGCAGGAAAAGAGTCCCGGCGGTTCTATTGATCCACAAATGCTCATCGATCCCGATTTATTTAATGAGTTGCTTGAGGAGTGAGCTCAAATATGTATTTAATAACTTGTTGAGCAAGTCAATTCATTTACTTCTCTTAAAAATAAAGAATAAAGTGATATTATGGATAGATATTCATATATGGTTATAAATTCCAAAATCAGAAGTGTACATTAGAGGCATAAATTTTCATATTCACCTTCCACTACTTGATTATTGGGATCCAGAGCCGAATATGTCAATGTTCCATAAGAATTTCATTTTATTCATTTCCAGAAAGTCACCTACATCACACAAGATCATCAGCTACTCAGAAAGCATTTCTAACTCAATATCCCTCATTATCATTTGCACATTCTAACTTATTGAGAACCATCCACAATACCCTCATCCAACCCTCTCTATCATTATGAATGTATTATAATACAAGCTTATTTAAGCAAAGTAGAAATGAATAACCTAAAACATCAACCTGAGGAGTTCCAAGATGGCACCACCGCAAACCAAGAATATCAACAAGTAAAACCAAGTTCTGGAGACAGGCAGCGACTCCTTATCGGAGTTCTGTCTAAGTTTGCCCTGCATTTTAACGTTCTTCTTGTAGAACTTGTCGTTAGCAGCTCTTTGTTTTGGAGTTTGCAAAGCCTGTATGTTAGTCTTGAACTGGTTCAAAGGTTGTAGTGTGGATAATTACCATTGTAGAAGTGAAGTAGTTGTCAAAAAATGAAAGATTGAAAAATGGAGAGTTACGTGTTTAAATACGGTTTTGCGATCTCATTTGATTTGGGTAAAAAATAATTAGCGCCGCCCGGTTTCGATCCGGGGACATCAGGGTTATGAGCCCTGCGCGCTTCCACTGCGCCACGGCGCTGAATCCAGGGTTTTTGGAGTCAAAAAGAGATATCCCGTGCTTGTCTGTTATATTTGGGTAATTTTGATTTGTAGAGGGAAGTATTGGCGGTTTGCCATTTACTTCTGAAGGGTAGAATACTTTGAAGCAAGTGCTATTTCCTACTGTGGATTTCAGATTTTTTCAATGCGTATTGAGGATATTATTTTCCAACGACTTATCTAACCGCCTCACGCTGGTACTTTTGGCTGTTATTGCATGGCTCCGCTACTATGTCTCTACTGTGTCCAGAAATTGCTTTCCTCCTTTCATAATAAATACTCCTACCCAATCATTATATTCAAATCCACCACTTAAAATGTTCATGTTTCTCAAACGCAACGAGCCACGTACTTCTTGCTTTAATTTAGCTCTTCCCTGTTATGTCTTTAAACTTGGAACTTCCAATTTATCACAAGATCTTTGGGTCAGTGTTGCTTATATTAAGTTTCTATCCTAAAAACATAATTGGAAGCAGAACAGTAGCACATACACTATATGGTAAAAAAAAAAAAAAACTTGACACTTACCGGGAACTTCTGAGTTCTTCTAGCATTGGAGAGATGTGAGATACTTGCCCTTTGATCTTTAAGGTATCTTAATTTTACTTCTAAGATTTTTCTCACAAATTTTGCAGCCAATTTTAAGTTGCAGTTTGCAAATTGATTACGATTCAAAAAATGATTGC
The DNA here is from genome assembly GCA_030556545.1 of Kodamaea sagamina. NCBI lineage: Eukaryota > Fungi > Ascomycota > Pichiomycetes > Serinales > Debaryomycetaceae > Kodamaea > Kodamaea sagamina. Next base: position 174,738 of record JAKTUG010000016.1, on the reverse strand, counting down.
TATCTGAAAACGCTTCTAATAAGCAGTATTGAAGTCTAATAGTCCACCTGAGAGATAATTAAGCTCAGGAATCAGCTCAAACAAGCGTTTTGGTGATTGGAAGGAAGCTGTCATTGATTATTCTGTTGTGAAATCACTTGAGGTGGGTTATCGGTGACCAGATTCTACTACCATATTCACATGAGGATTATTAACATTCTCTTGGATCACAAATTTGCAATTTCGAATCGTGAATGACTTACCACTGAGAAATTAATTGAATTAAACGCACTCAGGAATTGGACTCAAGTTTTTTTTGAGCGAACACTTTCAAACCACTTTTTTCTTTCGACAAGAAAACCAAATTCCTCGAACTTTTCACCAAAAATGTAGTGAGAGTAACCGAGCACAGCTCAGATTTCTCTCCGAGGCTAGAAGAACTTGATAAGCATCAAGGATGTGTTTTCAAGTCAAAATGCAAAAAGAATGGTCCCTAGCAGGATCGAACTGCTGATCTTGGCGTTATTAGCACCACGCCTTAACCAACTGGGCCAAGGGACCTTTTTACGAAAAGTCAATTTTTCGTTCTCAATATATTGTAAATTTATTGTGAGGTTTTCATTTTAAATCCTTTATCCCCACGTTTCAACGCTCCCAAACTCCAGGAACGTATCCTCCAACGCATAATAGAGTCAGACGAACCAAAAGGTTCAACAAGTTTCCGTGCCAGACCAAATTACCTACCAAAACCTTAAATCATACTCCAGATTTTGATAAAAAAATACAGATGTCATGAACTACGACAACTTCCTTTACGATGAGCCGCTTCCCCTTATAGAACGACCAAAGTTAGAGCCCATGGACTACGTAATACGAGAAGACGACTACGACACGATCCGAAAAGTCGGCTGGTTCATGCTCATTTCAAGCTGGGCCTTGTTTCTCATATCGATCAACTCGTTCTTTAGGATCTGGAAATTCATCCTATGGCCGGTGCAAGGTATGGCTGTTTATGGGCTGATCAGTCAAGTGATGGAGAGAATAGACAGCTTGGTTCTCTCGCTCTGGTGTATCTATGTTCTTACGTGGTGGTGGGCGATTGTTTCGTGGGTTGGACTTAAGTTGTTTAGGCATTCGAAGGGTGTTCAGGGGTAGGTTTTAATGTTGGAGAGTGAAGGGTGTTCCACTTTGATCAAAAGGTGGTCAAAATTGGTGTATTACATTTCAAAATGGTCAATTTGATCAAAATTGGTGGATTCCAATTCGAAATGGTCAATTTGGTCAAAATCATGTTAACTTGGCAATTTGAAGGAATAATGATCTGGTAAATATCATTATTGGAGCTATGAATAGTTTTAGTTTCCTTTAAATCCACTATCCTGCTATACCCTACAATCTGAATGAAATGCATGCAAATGAGACTTCAAGTCCTTTGCAATCTGGAGGTTCTAAGTTGAAATTTTACCAAGTTTACCTGGTTCTCACAAGAAACGTCTCAAAGCCATATATTCTAAACTATCTAAAACTGGTATCCTACACATTTCCAGATTGAAAGAAATACACATATGGTCCAACTCAGATAAGTATATCCATCTCCGTACCGGTTCATGAATATGATTTTAATTATATACATCTCCATATCGTTCAAGAATATGACTTTAATTATATCCATCTCTATATCGATTCAAGAATATGATTTTAATTATTTCTCCTGTTGATAATATAACTTTAATTATATGTCCAGTTGAGAATATGACTTAATTATATCTCCAGTTAAGAATATGACTTCAATTATATCTCCAGTTAAAAATATGACTTTAATTATATCCAATCTCCAAATCAAGAATATTACTTTAGGTAGATCCATCTCTATATCGATCCAAGAATATAACTTTACTCATATCCAATCTCCAGTTAAGAATACAACTTTAATTATATCCAATCTCCAAATCAAGATACTTTGAGTTTAACCACCCTCTCCCCTCGTTTTTGTCCACTCAGCACTCCCAGATTGCCTACCCTGCACCTGACTCGCACTCTCCGTCGCCTCCCTCGGCTTTCTAAGATCAACCAGCTCCTGGTTCTTTATCACAATCACCTCATTATACAACTTGTCCAACTTCTCATCCTCACTCACGTCCAAAAACTGCAAGTTCTGCCCATTGTACTCAAGCAACATGGTGTGGTTGAGATAATTGATAAGCGTCACCAATGTCGCATTCGAAATCGTCTTGGGAATCCGGTTCCCACTGGTAATATACTTTTCCGAAAGATCTATGGCGTACCCATCACTAAAACCCACCACAAGACTCATTTTCTTGTGCCAGTTCTCGGCATACAAAAGCGGGTTGTCGAAAGCGTTTTCGCACGGGTCCAAGTGGATCCACCTCCTCATGTGCGTGGAGTAGTACTCGCACCACACATGGTCCTCCGCGTTCCACACGTAGCGCAACCGGTTGAGGTTCGGCTGGATGAGCGCCAGCAACACGAGCAAGAAACAGTTGACCCACTCGCCACATCTGCCCAGCCTGGTGCGCAAGAGCGACACCGCGTTGTTGACTCTGTTGAAGTCCATCTTGGATTTGCATGTGCTGCACTCGTAGTGCTCCACCACAGACACCTGGTCCGGGTTGGGAACGCCCTCGGGGAACTTGGACGCATTCACCACGCTGACTTTGTCTTTTGTCTGGCACTTAGTGCACTCTGGTTTGTCCATCCACTGGAAAAAGTCCTCACGAAAGTAGCGCAACGTCTCCAACACGAGCAAGTCCTCGTAGCCGTACTTTCCCTCTGTGTTTGCCTTTTCTCTGTCTTCCAAGCCGCTGTAGATGCTGGTCAAGTCAATTGTGTCCAAGACGGTGTCCAACGCGGCAGGGTCCTTGTACTTCTGGAGCGAGTCGCGCAAGGTGGCGATGGAGCCGATGGTCTGGCGCTCTGCGGAGTCGACGAACTGGGGGCGCGACTTGGTTTTCGTGCGCGCCTGGCGGAGACACTGCCGGGTGTACTCGCGGGTGAGTTTTTCGGCGAGGTTGGCGTAGTTTATTGGTGGCATGTTTGGTTTGTAATGTAGATTTGATGCTGGAATTTTTAATTAGTATGGAATGAGATTTGATTGTTGGTTGATTGTTAATGTGGATATATGAGAGATATGAGAGAGGATATGAGGTGGTGATTAGTTGATGAGGATGCGTTGTGTTCCGTGATTTTTCTAGGGATTTCGAGGTGGTGATTGAATGGTGAGGCAAAGAACACTCTTCTGATACTGAAAAATTGTGTACCGTTGAGGTTTCAAGTTTTTATACTTTTGTTGTTGATGTAAGACCTAATTGGTTTTTTCAATCCTCATAAGATTTCGTTTGGATATTTCTTAAACAAATTAAGTAGATTTCATAGTGAATGAGTTGAATAGATAAATTCTTCTCTACAGGCTATGTTGATTTAGGTTTACAGACCAGGTTTATTTAGGTCTACAGACTAGGTTAATTTAGGTCTACAGACCAGGTTTATTTATGTCCACAGACTAGTTGATTTAGGATTAGAGACCAGGTTTATTTATGTCCAAAGACTAGTTGATTTAGGTCTACAGACTACGTTTACAGAACAGGTTGATTTAGATCTTCACAAATTAAATTGAATTGGGTATGCTCATATCAGATTACAGTGAATATCTATGGCTGCAGATTGGTCTTTTAATCGTATGTGTTTTCAAATGTATTCACTTTGCGGTTGTGATAAGTAGGAAAGACTTTATTAACAAAACGATTACACCGTGCCGTTTTTCAGTGCAAGCCTAGCATCACTCTAAATACTACAGAACCTATTTCATTTAATTATTTAGAATAATAACAAGTTTGGTTGCGTGGTCTAGTTGGTTATGGCATCTGCTTAACACGCAGAACGTCCCCAGTTCGATCCTGGGCGGAATCATTCTTTTTGCACCCATTCTCATAAGTGAATCTACAAAAGTAACTTAAAACTAATTCATTTATACACTTTTACACTCATTTTCATAAACTCTAAGTGATTCTACCAAACTAGGTGGAAATAAATCATTTGCACACCCATATTCATGAAATTACCTGATAACTAATTCATTAATACTTTTTTGCACCCATTCCAACGAACTATAAGTGATTCTACCAAAAAAAAGAGAACTAGTTCAGTTATACCTTTTTGCACCCATTTTCAAGAACACTAGGTTATACTACCAAAAAAATTGACAACTAATTCGTTTATACTTTTTGCACCCATTCTTACAAATTAACATACCGAAGTAAGAGGCAAATAAACTACTTATGTATTCGCCCACTTCTATAAATTCAATGTAATTCTGCCACCCAACATCTAAACCACCTTATCTTCCAATCTACACAAATCAACAACCGTAGTTTATCACTAAAAACCACATTGGCTAACACTCCAATCGGAATGAGCATCTATAGTCACTCCAAAGAGCAATAAATAACCATACTAAAATACAAAAAAGAACATAAAATTAAATGACCACGTTCGCAGCCAACTTCTTCTTGTAGTCCAAAATGGAACCCTCCCATCTGGTGGCAGTCTTGTTCTCGATGACGAAAATGTCTTTGGCGACCTTGTCCAACAACCTAAAGTCGTGCGACACCACCACGACACCACCGTTGAACTCATTAATGGCCTCGGCCAACGAGTCGATGGTGGCCAAGTCCAAACCGTTGGTGGGCTCGTCCAACAAAATCAAGTTGGGCGACTCCAATGCAAGCAACGCAAAGACCACTCTGGATCTCTGGCCCTCCGACAAGGTGGCCATCTGCGAGGTCTGGCCCTCACCAGTCAAACCGTAACGGCCCAACTGCGATCTCCAGTACTGGTAATCCTGCGAGATGTGCGAGAACTTGTCGCGCACAAACTCCAAGGGCGTCTTGGTCAAGTCCAACTGGTCCGCACTGTGCTGCGAGTAGACCCCCAACTTGATGTGGGTGTGCTGGATGACTCTGCCAGCCTGTGGAGTCAACTTGCCCTGGAACAAGTTGAGCAAGGTCGATTTTCCGACACCGTTGGGCCCGACAAGCGCCACTCTCGAGTCCATGTCGATACCAATGTCCAAGTGCTCGTACAAGTTGTCCTCCTTGTTGCCCGAGTACGAAAAAGACATGTCGTCGAACGCCAACACCGGTGGAGGCAACTTCTCCACTTCGGCAAACTTGAACGAAAACACCTTGTCTGGCACAACCGGCTGGATCAAACCGTCCGCCTCCATCTTGTCCAAGATCTTCTGTCTCGACTTGGCCTGCTTGACCAAGTTGGCGTACGTACCTGCAGACGCAATGAACTTCTTGATGTGTGCGATTTCCTCCTGCTGCTTGTTGTACTGCTTCATCTGGTTGGTCTCCAACTCCTGTCTGGTCTTCAAGTACGAGTCGTAGTTACCACCGTACATCTGCATGCCCTTCAATCTCATGTCGATCATGTTGGTGCAGACACCGTTCAAGAAATCCTGCGAGTGCGACACCAAGATCAAGATTCTGTCGAATCTCTTCAAGTACTCCTCCAACCAGACACACGCGGCCAAGTCCAAGTGCGCGGTGGGGTCGTCGAGCAAAAGCAAGGTGGGCTTGACGAAAAGCGCCTTGGCCAACGCAACTCTCATTCTCCATCCACCAGACATGTCTTTGGTCTTCTTATTGATGGTGACACCGTTGAAACCCAAACCCGTCAAGATGACTGCGGCTCTGGATTCGAACGTGGAGGGGTCCATCTCGTCAATCTTCTCGTAGATACCGTCCAAAGCAGGGTTTTCAGGGCCGTCCTTCTCGATGATCGACTCGACCAAGTCCTCCAACCTCTTCATCTCGATTTCCGCCTCTCTGACAACGTACTCCAACGCAGAGTACTCAGTTGGCTCAGCAGTTTCGTTCAACAAGTAGATATCAATGTGCTCGGGAACAGGATACTCTCTGGCAGCAAGCGACTTCAAAAAGGTGGACTTACCGCACCCGTTTTCACCCAACAACCCGTATCTTCTACCGTAGTTCAACTCCAAGGTGGAGTCCTGGATCAACACCTTACCGTGGAAGAGCAACGACACGGACGACATCTTGACGTCTCGGGAGGTCACCAACGACTCCAACACACCGGTGGTGACTCTGTCCGACAACCCGTGCTCGTCGGTCTGCAACTTCAACTTGGCGATTTGGGCAGCCTGGTCATCGACCTCCTTCTCCTCAGAGTCCTTGGCCGCCTGCTTCTTGGTTTTCTTGGTGCTTTTACCTTCGGAAGCCTTCTTGGCCTCTCTTTCCAAACGTTTTTGTTCTCTCTTGGCCTTGGATGCGGACACAGCAGACATGATGTGAAGAAGAATAGGTTTTTTTTGGTTTTGATTTTTGGTGATGAGTAAAATTTTTCAGGCAGAGTTCAAAATTAGGGATGGTGAGGGAGGTGAGTGGAAAGGTTGGGGAGGGGGAAGGTGGTGGAGGGTTGTATTGGGGTGGGTGTTTTTGGAGTGAGTATGGTGTAGTGGATTGGTGGGAGGTGTATAGTTGGTGTGGGAGAGGATGGCCGCACTCTTCAGTGGGCACTGTGTTGACTCTTAATCGGATGACTCTTGCACTCGTGGTGTTAAGTGTAGATATGCAAGTAGAAGCTTTAATTTCTTGTTATTCTGTCTTTACTCTTTACTTTTGTTATTGACTAAACGTAGGTGTACCTGGTCTGGGCTGTTCTGGCCATACTGTCCAGAAAGTACCAAATTGGCAAGACCCCAAACCTTCTCTCAATGATTCACCTAATAAAAAAACACGCTAAAACTTTTATGTTGAGATTTATGAGTATTACAAGGCTTTTGCATCTTCATTTGCATATACTCTCCACGTACTCTCCACGCACTCTCCACGCACTCTCCACTTAAATGTACGGGATATCACTTAAATATTCGGGATTCTAATCAGAATTCCTAAGTTGTTCAATTTTTTGAAATTTGCACCCAAACTTGGAAAATAGTGAAATGAAGAGGAGACAGAATTTGCATTCATAGTGCATTGAAATCAAAAGATGAAGCTTAGAAACATACGATTGAGAGACTAGTGTTGAAGGAGGAAGATCAAATATAAAATGAGTTTGAAAACTATAGTTTGGGAACATACGAACGGAACGGCGAGAGTTTGAATGAGCAAGATCAACATAAAATGAGTTAGATAAGGTTTAGAAATACAAGAGCTTGGAAGACGAAGTGTTTGAAGAGTGACGTTTGAAAACATAAAATGAGTTTGCAAGACAAGAAGTCAGAATAGGAAGAAGTTGAGATAAGAAGATGTACATACTTTTGAAAGATAAGATGAAGTAGGAATAAGATTAACTTAATTTTAGAAGTAGATAGCGTAAACCAAGGTTGCCTTAAACTATGGATGTATCTAATCATACAAAGTGGATATTCGACAAACAAAAGGCGATCTAGGTTCATGGAATCTACTCCAACGAGGCGATGTAACTTAAAACCTTAATCGTTCTTCTGGAACAATCGATTAATTTGAGAAATATAATAGTATGGCTGAGGGATTCTCAAAGCCAATTGGTCTTGACCATTGAATCTGTAAAGCAAACTTTAAAGGTCCGGGAAATGAAAGTTTACCCAGGTTGATGAGAATTAGGCAGAGAATAATGAGAAGAATACTGCAAATTCAACCACAGAAAAGAAGAACACTCATTACAGTTTTAGGTTCACCATCAACCACAGAACATATAAATTGGATAAAAACGCAGATATACAATGCAGTAGACACGTAAAGTCTATCAAACGATGATACAGTGACATCTTCGTGGTGAGAGTAGATTTCTAAGCAACCATTATCTAATGCAAGATATATTTCTCCATAGACTTTTACTATTCATACAAAGTACAATCAATACTAGTACAATCAATACTAGTACAATCCATACTAGTACAATCAATACTAGTACAATCCATAATAGTACAATCAATACTAGTACAATTAACACTAAGCACATACAAACACAATCAATACTAAGCACATACCAAGCACAATCAATACTAAGAACAATCCATACATCTCTCACCACAAGACATAGCTTTCTCAACCACAATCCAACATCTCAATCACAATCCATAGAAATCTCCCACAACAATACAAATCCACAGTCAATTCTAATCACCCAATGAATGTAGAAATTGCCACTCCACTTCCTTTATTCCCTTCCTTTCCCTTCCTTTCTCTTCCTTTCCCTTCCTTTCTCTTCCTTTCCCTTCTTTATTCTTTATTCTCCCCCCACACCATTATATAATCACCAACATTTTGGTGGCAAGACATGGAAAAACTTAAAAGTCGAAGCACATCAGTTTGAGAACCCTTTAAGAATGCAAACGAAGGGAATCAGACTGCCAGTGCGCAGCGGAACGCCGGTGGGCGGCAGAGCAGGCGACGTGGGCGGTGGTCCCGGCGGCCTCACCCCTGCAATCGCCGCCAGATTGGCGGCCGCCGGCTCCTCCTGCTCCACCGCAGCCAGCTACAACTTGGACTACCCGCCCAAGAACGAGCTACTTCGCGAGCAGCTCGACCCGGCCTCGCGCTTCTACGCACGCAAAAGACCAAGAACGTTGGACTTGCCGGCGTTGTTGCCCTACAAAACTGAAACCCCGGGCGACCAGGCAAAGTTCCTCAGCCATATCGTCTCCAACTTGTACATTGCAGTCAAGTCTTTGGATTTGCTGGGGTCCATTTCGATCTCGTCTAGGGATTTGCAGGTGTTGCGTGGTGAGGGAAGCAGTGATGAGACGGACGTGGATTCAGTGGCGGTGGCAGACGATACTTTGGATAATCTTGATCATGAATATGCTTACTATGAAGAACATGAGTATGACTATGGGTACGACGATGAGTATGATGACGAGGATATTGATGATGACGATGTGGACGGACTTCTGGTGGAGGACGGTGGTGGAGCCGATGACGGTGCTGGCGGTGACCGCGACGCCGAGGGTCTCGACGAGGACCGCGAGCTGACCAGCCAGCACAAAAAGTCGCCCACCAAGTCGGCCGCACACGTCAGCGTGTACACGTGGACGCACGAGTTGCTTGTCTGGCTCAAAATGAAGTACGACATGCCGTTATCGTTGCGTGCCAGTCTTGTGCGGGTGTACTACGCAATCTGTATGTCGCGTGGCCAGCTGGTCAAGCTTACAATCTACACCAAAGTGTTTGAACAGTTGACCAAAGGCGAAAACACCTTGTTGTTGCAGCAGCATGGGTTAGTTTTGCCGTGGGAGCCCATCTACCTTGAGTTGAACAACCTATTTCCAACTATAGACTGGACTGTTGATAATGTGGAGAAGAAGGACCAGAAGTTGTTGCTTCGGTTGGCGGCCAGAGCATCGGAGTTTTTTGCGGTCGGTGCGCTCCCATCGTTGTTCGAGAAGTTGGGGTCGAAGTTTGCCCTTGACAATTCAACCCTTATAATGCTGACCATGGCGATTTTGCCAAGGAAGTTTGCGGGTGGCGCCCACGATCCAGAAGACATACGCCATTATCTTTCCTCATTCTTCTACATCTGGCAGAAGCTCAGCAAGACCCCGGGCCTCAACACCCAGATATCCTCCAGATTGGGGCTTTATGCAATGCACGCCTTGTTTGAGTTGAACAACAACCCGCTGCTGATTGGCCCGGTGGGCGCGTTTGGCATTTTCGACGAGGCTCAGATGAAGTTTGTCGTCAACACTTTATTGAACAGCTTGAACATAAATGTTGAAAAGTACTCTTCACAAAAGGCTAAGCAGTTCCATGGCTATGCCACCTTCATCATCTACTCGTTGGTTGGTGACGGCGACCAGATCATGGGCTACCTCAAGACTCTTCTTAATGCTATCGAGAGTTATGTGCATCCGTCCAACTCTGGCGGGTGGTCGAAACCAATCTCACGCTTGATCCAGGCCCTCAACTATCAATTCCACAAGAGATACTGTCTGGAAACACAATCATACGGCCAACTTTACGACTTGGCTCCCGAATACAAGCTCAGCCAGAAGGTCATTGACGAGTACATCACCATGATGGCGCCCATCATCAAAATCGGCTTGCAGTCCAAAAAGAGCTCCATCGTCGACACATATGTATCGTGCTTGCGACTGTTAGTGCACTTGAACCCTCCCAAAGTGTTGGACTACTTTTTGTTGGACATCTACGAGTCCTTGGAGGGTGTCATCTCGACGCATAGGGTTGCCGTGGCTTTCAGGTCCATTGAGGCGCTCATGCGGTACTTTGCGGCCACGCCAGTGTACAGAGTGCACTTGGCGAGACTCTTGCTGATTTCGTTGGCTGGCATCGACTCGAACGACTTGCCGAAAACAATCAACACCTTGGATGTGTTTGCGTCTGCCGCGAACTACGTGCCTTTCCACGACTTGAATGACGACGGTGAGGAGGGCGACGTCAACATCGCTGTCCAGTTTACCCAGGACCACTTGGAGCACTTGCAGAAACAGTTGTACTTGGGCACCTATGAAGAGTTTATCGTCGACGGCGACACAGAGTTGATTGCGTTGAAGTCTTCGAGTGCTGCTTTCAAGACTATTGTCAAGTCGTTCAGTGAACGTCTCTTCATATTGATGGAAAACATCCCTGACCCTTCAAAGAGTGACGGGATCGAGAAACATTTGGCCTCGGCCTTGCCAAAGATGTTGTTCGTTATGTTTGAATCCTTCTCCGACGACATCTTCAAGATGTTCAGCAAAGACTTTTTTGAATTCATTTTCAACAATACATACCACACTATTGCCGATGTTGCTGCTGAGATTTGTGGTGGCTTGATCAAACGCGACCCCAAGCAATTCTCCAAGTATGCAACCATCTTGATTGAAAGAATCAGAGACGAGATAACAGAGAACGACGCAGGTCTCACTAGAACCGGCATTGACATTGTCCCTCGTGACCAAACATTACTTTGGTACTTGGTTATCTTGAGCGAGTGTGTTGGAAATGCGGGATCTCATGTTCTTGACAAGGGCAAAAGTTTGATGGAGTTGTCTTACTTCTTGCAGGATACAGTCAAGGGTCCGGTTGTTTTTACCAGTTCCTACTTGGTCAACCAACTTATTCAGAGTGTGTCCAAGATTAGATTAATGGAGAATAGATTAATCTCTCCAAACTATGGCAAGGTCACTGCAGACTGCTGGGGGGCTTTCCAGTTTGATCCAGCTCGTTTCTCTCCAGAAAACTTGGACTTCAAGTGGTTTATGCCGAGCGAAAACGACATTCAATTTGCCATTGAGTGTTTCAATGGGCATGTTTTCAAGAGTTTGCGTAACATACACGAGTTGATCAACGAATATAAAGGTACTAACAGTGACGAGGCAACACTGTTGAAAGTCGGTGACGAGATACGAACCAATGTATTGTACTTGGGATTCGCGTTGAGTGGTGCGTCCTTCTTGTTTGACCCGTCTTTCAATGAGGACATCCCAAACCTCAATGTCGACTTGCGCAAAAAGTTACTTGTGAAACACCAAGGTAAGGTTGAAAAACCTGTCATGGAAGAAACCGCAGATAATACGCATCCGTCAAATCATGATTCAATCCAACACCATTTGCAGCAGATTGTTGACGATTTACAAGATGAATCCACTTCGAAGAATGACGACATGAGTGACGTTGAGGTTGCCCAACCTATTCCGCAATTTGTCGACAGTGAACCCACGCTCCATCCTCCTATTATAGAGGACTCTGCGAGAGCAACACCAACAATAGGCGATGTGGACATGTCGTCCATGAACCCGTCCGTCACTTTCAGGGAGAGAAAGCTTTACACTTCCAACTATTACTTTGGCGATGAACCCGAGAAGAGAAGAAACAACAACGCCTATTTACAATTACACAAGACTCGTCATTTGGTGGGCAAGTCCTTGCACGTTATCTCTAAATTCTTGACTGCTCACTTTTTGGACAATACTACGCTTTTCAAGCACTTCTTGTACGTGGTTAACATCTGGTTCAGTGACGTGGGACGTGAGCGTATTTTAGATTCGAGCCACGCAAAGATTCTCTTTGGGTACGTTAGTTCAACTCAGAACATTAACAGAATCAAGAAGCCATACACTAGAATCGCTATTGGATCTAGAATTGAATGCTACCATAACCTTAGAGTTGCGTTGCATGCTACGTCCAGAGCCCAAACCAGCTTAGAGAAGACTTTGTTGGAGGACGTCGTCAAGTTGTCGTTCTCAACTTATATGGCCATTGCAAAACCTGCACAGGCCTTGCTTGTTGATGCCATGAAACGTGTGAGTGGTTCATACGGTATAATCGTGAAGAGCGCGTTCAGACATTTGTCGAGAGCGATTGAAAAGAACAATGTCAAGCAGGTTGAGTGCGGTTTGTCAGTGTTTACTTTGAAGAAGATCAAGTCAAAGGTCAACTGTGACTACGGCAACTTGCAAACCTACTTGAATTTGCTTTACAAGTGTTTGAGCATTGACCGAATGGAGGTCCTTAAGGTGGCGAACCAATTGTTTGAAGAAGTTTGTGACAATATTGGATCACCATCAAGTGTTTGCATCATTGACATGAAGTTAATAGATGTGATAATGCCCCCAGATGCGAATGTCAACAATGAGATTGAACTTGTTAAAACAGCAAAGTACCGCAAGAGTTTGATTTATGCAGAACAATTAAGAAAGTTTGAAGAGTCGATTATTCTCAACGAGAAGAACAACACCTACTGGAAAACCACTTCAATAAACTTGCAATTACTTGACTCCTTGCAGTGTGAGGTTGAAATTAAAACTAACCCTGCTGTGTATGAGATTCTTGGACAAGAAGCGTCGAGTGATCACCCAGTCAACTCCCGCTATGCTTTGAAGGCCATCACTAACATGTTCAACAAAATGCTCAACTTGCAAAGTGTCAATTACAATTTCGAGAACTTGTTTAGTTTGGATTATGTTCGTGAAGAATATGAGACAGTGGACACCAGACCAAAGAACGGTGCTTCGTATTATGGGGCCTGGAAGTCTGAATTGAAGAGTAAAGACCCTCAGTATTACATCGACCATAAAGGAGAATCAGGGTGGTTGTTTTGGAAGGATAATATGCAAGTTCTCTCGAGTCACGCACCTTACAATTTGCACTTGAATGAAGAGGATTCATTTGCGTTGAAACAATTTGGTAAATTTGTTAACAAGAAGTGGTTCCTGGGGATTGTTCAATTGTGGGTCACCGACAATGAGGCCACCAGCGCATTCCAAGCAACGGACGTGTTTGTGACTGCCATTCTCGTGATTCTTTTGCTGAATGATTACCTTGAAGGCTTCACGTTTGGCGAGTTGTTGCAGTGTATTCAAGAAGTTTACGTTCCAGACGACAAATCAGCGCATATCGTGGCCTGTGAACTTATTGCGGGATTGCTCCTTGGAGCCAGATTTACTCGCCCAGACATTGCTGAGCAGCGTGACGAGTTTGTAGCCACCTTTTTGAAAAATGTGTTGGAGAATGACTTGTCACCGGACAATAGAGGCGTTTGGAATCTCTTCTCTTGGTGGACCCCTGCTCACACTGACAGCAGGAGATTCCCTAAGGTGTTGAAGGTGATGACGGACTTCAGAATTGACTTGAATGGTGACTCTGCTATGAGACAGGCCACGAGAATCAGTTACTTGCGCGCGTACGTAGCGCTGGTCTCGTGGAGTAACCCCGACCCTGAACGCTTATTGCAGTTGTGCATTGACAACGTAAACCACAACTACGAAGCTATCAGAGTGCAATTGGGATCGCTCATGGCTATTTTGTCATTCCCATTTTACTGTGAATCCGTTCGTGATGCAGAAACTTTTATTGAGCAGGCAAACTCTAAAACAGGATTGATATTGTACACCGATTCCAGAGAAGATCGCAGACCAGTTGACTTGGTTCCAGAGTTGTTGGAGAAAATCGAAAATTGGCGTCTTGAAGTTGAATCGCTTTCTCCACAGGAGATTTTGAAATCGAACTACATTCACTGTGCAACTACTGTCTTGACATGGTTGAATCAAGAGTTGAACTCGAGTACCAGTATCTTGTGTCAGAAGTATGTGAAGCTGCACATTGTTCCCTTCTTGTTGAAGTTGACCAACATGAAGGATGTGTGTCAGTTGGGGAATATCGACCCAATCACGGCATTCAAGAAGGTGTCCCAAATCCCGTACTCCACCGGACACTTGGGATCTGTTGTGGAGATGCTCGAATTCTACTCTGAACAGGACTTGAATGTTGTTCAAACCATCATTATGGGAGAGTTCACCGAAACGTTCTACTTCAAGAACTTGATTCTTCTGAGTGTGGACCAGCGTGACCGTGTGATCTCGCTAACCACAAAGTTATGCTACAACAAACAGGTTGAGATCAGGGAAAACGCAGCGGTGACCTTGTCCGGATTGATCCACAGCTCAGCACCCACAGAGGTTGAGCAGCTTGTGCGCAAGTACAATCAGAAGTTCACCTCTGACTTGGACAAGGTGCGCAGAAAGTACAAGAAGAGCAAGGCGAAGATCCAGACGGAGGACGTTGTGGTGCTCCACGGTGCCACGCTAGGGCTTGGGGCCTTGGTGCATGCGTTTGCATTCCTGTCGCCTCCTCCATCGTGGGTGCCGCAGATCCTCGCCACGTTGGCGAGCAAACTGAGTGGGTTGCCTGGAGTGATTGGCAAGACAGCCAAGGAGACATTAGGGACGTTTAAGAAGAATAGACAGGACACTTGGCACATTGATTCGAAGGTGTTTACGCAAGACCAGATCAGAGATTTGGAGGGAGTTTTGTTGAGGAGTTATTTTATTTAGGATTAATGAGGATATAGTTGATTATAGATATAATAATATCAAGTTATAGATGAGGTGTAAGGTTTTAAGTTGGATTGTAGAATGAAGATTTCATGTTATGGATTGAAACTGTAGAATGATGATTTCAAGTTGAATATATGAGGTGTAAAACGATGAGTTAAAGCTTTAGATATAAAATTGTAACATGATGATTTCAAGTTTAGGTTATGAAGTATAAAATGATGATTTCAAGTTTAAATGATAGATATAGAATTGTAAAATGATGACTTCAAGTTACAAGAATTTTAAACAGATTTTGTCAAGTTATAAATTTGCCTTGATATGTTTTGAAAAACATCAAAAGAATCAGTTATGGTGATTTCATACTCAAAATTGGATGTGAACTGAAGATTATTGAAGATCACCCTATATGTAAAAGTTTCATAATCAAATTCTTTAATTTAATTTTCATTATCTTAACATTGATACCAAAGTCTGACAACTTAATTACCAAATTGCTTTATTGATGCCAAATCCTGACATTTTCTTCGCCTAAATTGTTATGTAGATACCAAGTCTTTACAATTTCATTATCTGAATTATTATATTGATACCAAAAATTTTCAAACCCATAATCTAAAATGTTTTATCATATTAAGGTTTATTTGAAGTTCATAATCTAGCTTTTTGATTCTAAAGTTTATTTCAACTCCATAATTTAAGTTTACAATCAAAGATTGTTTCAATTTCTTAATCTAAGTTACCATAGATTATAAGATTTTATAATCTAAGTATTACCGAAGATTATATCAATTTTATAATCTAAGTATTACCAAAGAATAAATCAATTCCATAATCTAAGTATATACCGATGCTTATATCAGTCACATAATCTAAGTTTATACCAAAGATTATATCAATTTTATAATCAAAGATTATTTCAATTCCATAATCTAAGTATACTCCAAAGATTACATTTTCATCAGTGAACCAAGAATACACAAACCTCTAATTACTAACTAAAAAACATAATAAATGAATCTAGTCATGGTATA
This sequence comes from Kodamaea sagamina, assembly GCA_030556545.1. Taxonomy (NCBI): domain Eukaryota; kingdom Fungi; phylum Ascomycota; class Pichiomycetes; order Serinales; family Debaryomycetaceae; genus Kodamaea; species Kodamaea sagamina. The sequence continues at coordinate 158,928 of JAKTUG010000016.1, read as the reverse complement.
ACGTCCTAGCATTATATACATACAGTATTAGTTTAGCATTATAATATAAAATATCGTTTACAACACTCCCAATTTCATTGATTTGTTGAACACACGAGCAGGAACCCTTATTCGTTTTTGACAAATTGAATAGTAACCTTTATTCGTTTTTGACAAATCGAATAGTAACCTATATTCGTTTTTGACAAATCAAATAACATCCTTATTCGTCATTGAACAATCGAATAGCAACCTAAAGGTTGCATTCACTGGTACCCTCATACTTGAAAATATCCACCAAATTGAACAATAGAATGAAACTACGTCAAACTACTAACTTCAAAAAGGAAGTCCAGAAAACTAATGGTGGCCACACCAGAAGTGTCCTTATCATACTTCTTGAAAACATCCGTCAACTTGCGCAAATAAACCAAAAGCTCAATAAAAGAATCAAACTTGAGCTTCCCAACACCCCCATGTCCACTGTGGGAGAACTTCAGGAAAATGTTAAGCACAAGATCAATGTTCAACTTGTACCCGATCGCCACCAATATGTTCTGGAACTCGCCAAAGGAAATATCGCCCGACTTGTCCGTATCAGTCTGCATAAACAACTTCTTGTAGGCCGACAAGTACTTCCACAACAGAACAAACTGGTCAAAGTCAAGCAGGTTGACGGGAGCAGCCGCAACATCCAGACTGCTAAACAACTTGACCATCAAGTGGATGGTGGAGTCCTGGAAACGGGTCAGGTCAAAGTTGAGCAAGGCCTGCGACAACTCCTGCGCGGAGATTCTGCCGGACCGGTTGGTGTCCACCTTGTTGAACACCGCTCTGAGCTCCTGCTCCAACTTCTGCTTGGCAGACACTCTGTTTTCATTCTCAGACAACAGGTCTTTTCTGATGCTGAGGTTCTCCAATGTGACCAGTGGCGAGGGGGGTTTTCTTGCGGGGGTGGAATGAGAGGAGTGTGACGAGTGGTCATATCTCGTGTTTTGTGGGGCTTGTTGGTGCTGTTGTGGAGGGGGTTGGTGCTGAAGCGGCGGTGGCTGGTGCTGTTGTGGTGGTGTTTGCTGGTACTGCTGTTGCTGGTACTGCTGCGGCTGGTACTGCTGCTGCTGGTACTGTTGTGGGGGAGGCAGCTGGCGATACCGCAGTGCGTGGTCGTATTCTTGCGGTGGCGAGGGCCGGTGCTGTTGTTGGCGGTATGGTTGGGGTTGTTGTTGTTGTTGGGGTTGGTGTTGGGGTTGGTGTTGTTGAGGTTGGTGTTGTTGAGGTTGCTGAGATCCGTAATACTGTGCCGGTGTTGGCGCGTTGAAATTGGGCTGGTACAACGGCTGGTGCTGGTGCTGGTGCTGTGGCGACTGCTGTGTGGGCTGCTGGTACTGCTGTTTGGGTGGTTTGTAGGCGGGTTTCGTGTTCTGTTTCCTGCCCTGGTCAGCCATGTACGAGGCCTGGCCGGGGGTGGGAAAGACGGGTAAGTCGTCGTACAGCATGCTACGGTTTCTGGGGAGTGTTTTTAGGTTGGGAAAAAATGGCTGTAGGTTTCGAGGACGGTGAAAAAAGGTGGCCTAAAAAAAGGTGAGTGAGGTTGGAGGAGTTGAGAAATGGTGGATGATTGGGGCTGGGCGTGGAATTACTTGATTTGGACAAAAGTGATTGAGTGGGTTAGTGGGTTAGTGGATTAGTGGAGGTGGAGTAGTGGGATGTAGTGGGATGTAGTGGGATTAGTGGGATTGGAATTTGTGGGAGGGTAGAGATTGGGATTAGTGAAAGAAGTAGTGTACAAAAAAATGACTGCAAATTAGGTGTGAACAGCAACGCCAATTTAAGGCTTAGAAAGGCGATGCTAATTGGCGTATATAATGCAGTACGACGAAGAGTTCTGGACATCGTGAAAGTGGAAAAGTGCCGTAACGGGGCTTTGCTGAAGCGATCAATGTAGAGGCGTGGAAGGTGAAGAAAGACAGCTGCGAGAGAGCATGACCCCGGTTGTGAGAATGGTTGTAGGTTGTCGTGGGTTGATTATGTAATGAAGTGTCAATTGGTGGGAGGTATTGGGATGGGAGTGATGGTATTGATGGTATTGATGGGTGTGGGTGTTGATTGTGAGTATTGTGAGAATTGTGAGTTGATTGTGGTTGATTGTGATTGATTGTGAATATTGTGAGTTGGTTTTGAGTTTGTTTGTGAATATTGTGGATGTTAGTGAGCATTGTGAGTGTTGATTGTGAGTACTGATAATCAATACAGTAATTTGGTAAAATGGTGAGCAGAGTGCAGTGAGAGAAAACTAAAAAGATGAGTGAAGATTAATGAATGAAGTTGAGATTGAGATGGTGCCTTTTTGGTTAATTGAGGGTGCAAAGAAGTTGGATGCAACTGTTACGTCTACAATTATGATATCGCAATTGTAGTCTTGCTGATTGAACTCATTTAAGCAATTTGCACCCAATTGCTGTGAATTGATGAATTTCCTTTGATCCAGTGCACCCTATTAAGGTTTTAATCACTACGAGGTTTCTAGAATTGAAACTCCAAGAATTGACATTCTAAGTGCGGTTGGTGGTTTTAAACGTGGTGATGGACAAATCACGTCTTCTCCAAGCTTGTTCATTTTAGAGCTTGAAACTGCTTATTCTGACATTACTCACTATATTCAATCTACAGAGAACATCTGTACTCTTTATTTTGCAAAACGCATTCTGGTCTGGCTGCAAATTGTCACAACTCTTCCATCAAATTTCCCAAACAATCTGTCAAGTGAAAAATTATGATCCTGATTTGAGGCTCTTCCAAAACATTCACCACATCCGGTTACCTTGAACTTTACAGATTCGTTCATTCTGATTACATCAGAAAAATGATCCTTTTCTCTGAACTGTTAAACCTCCTTTCAATAGTGATCCAGATTATTCTGAGTAGTTATACTGCATCGTCATTCTAAATTGTCATCCTGATCATTTTCTTCCTCAATTGTTCATCTTCTCATCAGATCCAACCATCCGTACAGACACATCATATATCTCAATTTATCCCTACACATACAAATTATATTCTTGTATTGAACCATACTATACATACATCTGTACATCTAGTCTCTTCTTCTTCTGACATCACCACCTCTTCTTGGGCCTCTGGTGTTTCTCTCAGCTGGGGCAGCCTTCAACTGGGTCAAAGGCAAGACACCTTCTGGGATGTTCAACTCTTGCTTCAAGTGCTCAACACCCTCGTCAGTCAAGGTGTAGTAGTAGTATTGCCAAGAGAATTGAGTCTTGACGAAACCCTTGGAGGTCAAGGACTGCAAAGCCTTGATGACAAACAAGTTTCTGGTGTCAATTTCTTCGTGCTTTGGCTGGTTGAAGTCCTTCTTGGCAACAACAACACCTTCTATAAACGGGTTAGTAGATATTCGAATTTGGATTTGGTACTGGTGGTGCTGATGGTTCTGATCGTGGTTTGTATTGCTTCGTGGTTCGTGTGTTTCTCTTAAATCTCATTCTTTCGTTCACTTCTGATCTCCCCTTCTCAACTTTTCATCTTTAACATTCTTCACTGGAGTCAACGAGCCATCTTAACCCACTATATCACAGTTCTCAAATCTTCTCTCTCTTCATTAAACATACCTTGGAAGAGGTATTGGTGGATCTTCTTTCTGTCTTCTCTTGGAATAAGCATGTTGACTACTATACGACTATAACTGAACAAGAGCTAAAGATTGAAATTCTTTTACTTTCGAAAAGCCAGTACCAGGCAGAGCAAATTTTTCGGCAGCCATGCAGGACGCGCACAAGCTCCAAAGTGCAACACTATTTTTCTGGCGTTGAGTCGATTTTTATGTCACGTGGTTAGGGTTGTGGCCCTATCAACCGCAAATGTGGTTTAAGAAGGGAGCTTCAATGTGGAGGAACCAAAGAAAGGACTTGAAAAGTGAAGAGATATGGGTTGTGTTGAGAATTAGTTAACACGTTAAACTTGTCAGATACTAATTCTTATGCAGCCTTTCAAGTTTCGACTTCAATGTTCTTAAAATCCTGAAGTAAACATCTCTACGTATCAATATTCACTCTTAAATCTCTGAAGATCATGTAGTTTTTCTCGAAAGTGAAAGTGAATGAGCCAAGAGAATATAGAGGGATACAGACTGAGTGAAATAACAACGTGAGAACTTCACCTTTTCATTTCCTCAAGAATTCAAGTTGATTTAGCACCCCTTACATAGGCTTCTCTCCCACCCTTTCAATAAATTACTCCATATAATCTTCTTAGTAGAAGGCAAGAATTTTGGTAGCGCCAAAAATGGCTGCAAAACATTCAACCAACTGAACCATGATTTGTAAATACACCATGCTCCTCACAACTAACCTATTCTCCTACAAGTAACCATACTTATTTACAAAAATCATTAATTTACATTATATCCATTAAACGGTTTCCTTCTTACTGAAAGGATTTCTCACAAACAGTGAAAGCCTCTCCTCATCATCCTGCAGCTCAACATTCTCATTACTCTGCTCATCACCCAACTTGTGGTCCCTCAAGAAGAATCCCGAAAGCAACATAGGCACACAGAAGATAAGCGAGATCAAAATAAGCAACTTCTGTAAATGTCTGTATGAAGTCACCACAGCATCTCTCTCAGGTGTGCCCCAGGTGTACTTTGCAATAAAAGTGTAAGGGTCACCGTACGCCAGAGTAGCCAAGGTGGCATTGCCCAAGTTCTTGAGCAACTCAGAGTACAATTTCTGGGTCCAGATGGCCCCGGCAATGGCAGATCCAACCGCAGAACCGATTCTGTAGATGGTCAAACCCAAGGAAATGATGACCGCCATGTGTTCGTGACTGGTACATGACTGCATCGAAATGCTGACTGGGTACGAGAAGAAAGTCGTACCAAGACCCATCACGACAACACCACCAATGATACCAGCGTGCGAGCCGGTTCCAGATCTGAAATGGAGCAAGATACCGAGAGCAACCATCCACAAGGCACAGCCCAAAATGATAAAGTACTTGACTCTTCTGAACTTGACCACAAACAACCCGAAGAAGACTCCGCCAACAACGGAGACAAACGACGAGAGTGCCGAGATACGAGTAGCAGAAAGGGTACTTTCGTTGATTGCAACAACCAACACGGTGTACAAGTAGGAGGATTCAACCGACGAAATGAAGTTGAGGAAGAAGGAGATCAGCAACGCGGCCCAAATACCGCGGTCCTTCATCAAGTGGAATGGGGCCACCGGATGCTTGGCTCCAAGGGCTTCCCACGCTACAAAAACAGGAACGAGAACAGCACCAACCACGAGCGGTGCAATTATATCGCCCTGCTTCCACTTTTCCTTGACTCCCCCGGCAAGAGTAAGAGGAACAAGCAAACAACCCAAACAAGCAACGAGAATAATTAACCCAATAATATCCAATTTCCAGAACAAGCTGATAATAAGCTTGAGAGGAGACAAGTAGGTTTCACGCTTCTTTTGTCTGACCAACTCCCATTCTGGTGTTTTTCCAGCCATCCATCTCATGTGCAACATGCAACCAATCAATGGAATACACGATAATGGGAAGATAAAAGCCCACATACCGATTCCCCAGCTCCATCTCATGCCTATCGCGTCAACAACATCACCAGAAATCCAAGTATTGATGATGTACGGAAACGTAGGCACAAGCAAGTAAAACAATCTCCACTTCAAGCTCGAGAAATCGGCCAAAATGCACATCACAATGAGAATAACACCGGTGTACCCAATTTGATAAAGAACAGAACCACCAGCAAACCTCTGAACATCATACGCCTGTGACTCGATAATCGAGCCCACCACGTAAAACACGATGGACACCAAAAAAATCTCCAAACGGCCAAAGACGTCCGACAAACGGGCGTAGATTGGCTGCGACGCTGCACCGGCAACACTCGTGATCACACCAACAGTCGTGAGCAACGAGTGCGAACTGTACGAGGCCGTGGCAAAGGCCGTGTATATGTATCTGGTCAGCCCATCCAACCCGTAAGCATATCCAACGAGAAACGCAGAAGAGAGCAAAATTGCTTGCAAGTACCATACATCTTTCCACTGCGCAGCGAGAATCTCGGCTTTTAACACTCCTAGCGACTTTTCCTCCGCAATCGTCTCAAGCACAGACCTTTCATCTTCAACTGAAGGTTCTTTCAAAGAACTGTCGGTGGATTTGGACATGTTTGCCGTTTCCAAAAGCAGGAATGAGTACAATATATAACATATGGTTAAGAACGTGGTTCTGTGTCCAAAAACCTTTTTACCTCGTCAGCTCATCTCTCCACTATAATATGCCAAAAAAAAATGAATTTAGCTCGTTATTGGCCGATGTTGAGGCCGGAGTCGGAGATTGTTTTTGCTTGGCCTGGTAAACTCATGTGAAGCCGAAGAGATCAGTGGCCGTAGATCTGCTTGTGAGTTTGTGCTTTTGAATAGAGTTTGCTTGCTATTGGATATCTTATCTGATCGATCTAGATAAGTATGTCTGATCTCATGGAATCCAAATCCTTGGATCTCCGAAAGGTGTTATTTTTTCATTCCTTCTATAACTCTAGATGCGTTGGACGATCACATCAGTTTGTAGACCTTGGTGGGTGCAAAATTTTCACGTATTTTTTTCTTGGGGAAATCAAATACCTGGTAATCTATTTCATCATTTAGCACAATAGCCCTGGCTGTTCGAAATTAGAAGTCAAGAAAAGCACGGCATCAGTTATTGTTTCGTTCAGAGAACGGTAGGTGAGCTAATTTATGGTGTTTTCCTGGGTGATTTCTCTGCATTAGGTATGCTAATTCCACGAATAAGTAGAGTTGCTGCAGCTACGTTATTGCGAATTCTGCGGAACATTCTCGGCATTACGGCTGTGCACTGATGGTTTAGATTAGTTTAGTAAGTGGTTCCGACCACGGGAATGGTAGTATGGTTGGAGATGTGAAATTTGTATGTTTAATCTTTGTCATTTAGTGAGATTGAGGCCGTTATGGTAGGCCTGCTTTATGTTTGTGGTGTCCATGAGAATACAGGCGTGCATATGGTTATTCAAGCAGCCTTTATTGTCTCGTTTAATTTAGGTTTAAGTTTGAGCAGTTTGTTGTGAGAGTGTTCAGTGTGTTTATTTGTTTGAAAGGTTACCAAGGTGTCAACATGTTAGTATATTCTCGAACCTTTTTTGGTGATAGCTTTTACTTTAAGGAATATGAGCTCAATTATACGTTGACAAACACATGGTTTTAAGTTCGTACTTTGCAACTTTTGGCAGCTCCTTCCACTGTCTGTGCAAATGTACTTGAGAATTCACTATTGCATTTCAGGTCCTTTCCAAGTTCCCTTCACACTCTTTTCATCGTCTCCACGTACCCACCATTGTATTCCCCATTATTCACTCCATTCGTATTCTTTTACGAGAACTACTAGCATTTAGTTAAATCTGGGTACTTTAAGTGAAAGGTTGGAAAAAATCTGATTGTGACAACTCGGTTCCAATATCCCAGTGCTGTAGTACCTTATATTTGAGTGCCGTATTACCCAAAACTCCACGATTGAAAACTGCAAGATCTCAAAAAGTACCCTTCCTAGTGTTCTGGTGTTGCCTTTTAGAGATTTGGTTAGATCCCACTTCAATTATACTGACTCATTGATAAATATTTCTCCTACACCTTGAAAGGAACAATATGAATTTCAAATTGCTTATAGTGGACGTCCCTTTGGTTACTTTTCTACCAAATAGTTGTGTATTTAGTTTTGAAGGTTTTGGTAGTTTATGTTATATATGGGAGGAGGAAATCCACTTAAGGACGTAGTGTGGGACTCAGAACCATGAGATGCAATACCCACCAAAACGCCCATGGTAGGTTATTTAGTTGAATAGTTGGACCTCGGAAGTCATATGGAGAAACGGGTGAAGGGACCGTCCCTACGGAGAGTGCCTTTTCGACGGCAGATCGTTGAAACTCCAAGAATTCGAGGTACTTATTTAGTATTAAGCCAATATCATCTCACATAGTTTGTTTTAACTAGTCTACTCTATCATATTCCTTTAAATGTTTCAAAGACACCGCCATCACCACCCTTTCTATCGCATTACCTTTTCCACCATTAGACAATTTCTAGAACAGTGCCCCTGGCACATTCGTTCCAACTCTCCTCGTAACCTTTCGCGTTTACCCGTCAACACAAGGACTCACGTCACCAAAACGGGTGGGAAATTCGGTGGTTCTCTCCATCCAGCCAGCTAGCTGGTCAGAAATGCTCTTGAGAGCTCCAGGCGTGCAAACGCTGGGCGGTGCCATCAGAAATCAAAACCTCTGGTTCATGGGAAGACACTGCGGATGGTTGGCTCTTCGCATGAGGAAGGGCTGTTGAGTGCAATACGCGATCTTACTTGTAAGTACCCGATACCGATCACTGTTGTGAGTAGAGTTCTCTTTTTATTGGGTCCTGAGGCTGCTCAAGTGAGAAAGCTAACTTCTCTGTTGACGCTGGTTCGAATCCTACAGACATTTTAAAAATTCAAACTCATCTAAAAAGCAAGATGATCATAGCGAGCATAAGGCGAATATTCACTTCGTTTCGCACAGAGGAGGAGGAGCGGTCGTACCTGCGAAGGGCGTTCTTCCACTTGTTGGGGTTTTTGGGGCTGTGTGTGATGTTTTCGTTTGTTGCGCAGAAGTTGTCGAGAGAGGTTCGGTAGTGGTTCGTTAATTGGGATTGGTATTTATGAGGTTTTGATCAATTGATTGGACATGGTTGTTGTGAGATTTTGGGTGCCATCCATTGATTGGACTTGGTTGTTATGAGGTCGTACCCCAGGATGGTCCAGACCATCGGATCATTCAATAGTACCACTGATTTGGCCATCTTTTAAGTCAGAGATATTGAGGAAGATTTGGTACCTATATTATGGATTTTGGTAAAGCATAAAGATTTCATTTAGATAGAAGCGACCTTGAATGGATGTGCTCAATATGAAGTCGAATCATGGGAATGCGTAGTTATTACTGTTTGGTAACTTTTGGTAACGGGGGAACTTGTCGTCAGCTCTTGGTTTTTGAGGAAGGAGTCTGGAGAAGGTTGATTTCAATGGTGGATATCTACATGGAGAGGAATGTTTGGAATAAGGGTATAAATCAGCTCAGAGAGACATAAGATCAAAGTGCACAACTCTCACAAACTGTTTCGAGGTAACATTATTACTTTTGAAGTAGAAATCACTCAGTATCCCAAGAAAGGACTTTTCTTCAAAATGAGTATTCAAGATACATAGTCCTACTTCACTGAACACAATGGTCTCTTGAACTAACTTGATTTGAAGAGTTTAAGAGCACCGTTATTCTCAACTATATTCTGATCGACTTTAAGATGAAGGTTGGATTCATTACCTCAAACTTTCTATGAACTGTCAGTTTGACAAGAAAATGAATTTAACTGCGCAGTGCGCGAAGTTGAAACTGGATGGGAATAAGTGAGGTTGGGTCGTCAACTATAGGAACTGAAATTATTAAATTTAAGGCATCTCAATAAGAACGATTTGATGTGGCAGAAAATCAGTAAAACATTCAATGTTTCTGAAAGTAATGCAATATTGCTAGCATTGTTTTTGATGGCCTCTATCCAAACAGGTGGCTTCTTAAGTTCTATCCATCTCCTTAGTAGATCTCTATTTACTTCCTGTTAGGCTGAGGACCACTGGTAGACATAGAGGTCCACCATTGTCGCGCTAAAAGTACTACGTGAAGACTAATAAAGGAACTGTGGAGTCAGGAATCATATTCATCAACAAACAGCTAGACGATTACGCCATTCCAAGAGGAATGTAGATGCCTCTTGGCAAGGTTGAGTGGTGAAGTAGTCTATATAAAGGGTTATATATTTCCTGTTTAGTTAGTTCTTTAGTTCATAAGAAGATAATTCAGTACTTCCTGCATTAATTTTCTTTATAGTAGATTCTACCTTCTTAACAATTCAATTCTATACTTCCTTCTAACAAACTTTAAAGTTGATCAATTCTATACTTCATCTTTAACATTCTCAGACTATTTACCAGGCTTACTTGTTAAAGAATGGTGATAGAACGCAAACTGGGCACTTTGATTTTTTGGGTGCAAATTCTGTTTTCGGTGACGTTGGGGAAGGACGGCTGAGGAGGAGATGAAGGTGAATGATAAGCAGGTAAGTAGGGTGGTGTATTCTTCTGATTCTTTTAAAGCCCGTTCTTGAATAAGGGTCCAACAGTACCTATATTTCGCACAATGAAATTCACTAACCATTTAACTGATAACGAACATGGTAATGGTCACTTTTAATAAAAGTACATCCTCTCAATAGTAAGAATCACAATCATTTTAATCATTTAACTTCACACTCCTCACTTGACAATTCATCGTTCATTCGTTTAGCCTCATTACATTATCACATGGCACTCGTTCCCTACAATTCTCATTCTCCTACCTTCCTCTCATCCATTGAGAACACTCAAACTCTCAAGAGAAAACTACTCCCACTAGGAAAGCACCACCACAGGAAAACTACTCACACTAGAAAATTACCACCACAGGAAAACTACTCACACTAAAAAAACACCACTAGAAAACTACTCCCACTAAAAAAACACCACTAGAAAACTACTTCCACAGAAAACTACTCTTTCCTCTCTCGATCAACCAAAACTTCCGTTCATAGATCGTCATCGTCATTACTCTAATATATACACTAATCCCTCAACAAAACCTCCTTCGCCATCTCATACGCGGTCCACGATATCGCCGTCGAAGGCACGTTGAAAATGATCCTGGGCTTCAACCCCCGCGAGAACGCCAGCACCCCCCCCTCTCTATATAACGCGCGCGCCGCACTGCGGAACCCGTCGACGTGCTTCAAGTTCTCATTCTGCGTGATGCCCCTCGTCTGCAACGCAGTCTTAATACAGTCAAACGGGTTCGTGAGCGCAGCAGCAATGCCCCCTGCAATCCCCCCCAGCACACAGTGCAAGTACGGATTGTACGTGTTCGTCGGGTTCAACACCAGCAGCAGGTACTCGTAAAAGCCAAAGTTCAACGCGGCAAACGGTATGTTTGTGAAGAGCGTGGTGGGGTATGAGATGTAGAAGGCCGATATGCCCTCTTTTTTGTATGCGTCCAAGGCCGTTTCGACCAATGTGACTGCTGGCTGCTTGGTGGAGGTGGTGGTGGCCTGCATTCTCTGCTTCAACACGTCGAACGGGGTCATTAAAGCGTCTGAGGCGGTTGTGGCAGCAATGCCGGCACAGCTCGCGATCAACGGATGGTTGCCGTCGGTGACAATCTTGGTCAGGTGCGGCGATGCGGTCAAGCGGTTGACCAAGACTGTTTTGGTGGCCTCGAACACGGAGAAGTAGACTGCGTGTGCTGGTCCTGCGCCTAGGACCACCAGCGAGACTCCTCGCCAGAGGGCGTACGCGCCCTCGCTGGCGGAGATCTTGGAGAGCAGCGAGACGACGCCGGAGGGTGCCCCTCCGGCGAGACTGACCGCCGCCGCGCCCGCGGACCCGCCCGCCGCGCTCGCCGCGGCCCTCGCAGCACGCAAAACACCGCTGTTGCCGGCCATCTGCATCCGCGTCTTCAACGAGTCGATCGGGAACATCACAGTGTGCTCCATCACACCAGCAAACGCTCCAGCTACCAAGTGCGCAGTCAATGACGCGTCCTCAGGCAATGCCTCGTAGTCGATCTCAACCTCATCCTTGGGGAAGACCTGTATCTGGTGCTCCATCGTTGGTTGGTGTTTGTTTAACTGGTGCTGAAAAATTTTGTTCTTGCTTTTCGTCTTTTTTATGTTCACATGGATAAGAAATTGGTCTTTGTTTTGTATGGTCTAGTATGGGAGAGTGAATGAGGTGGTTTTTTGGATGAAGATGGAGGTTGATATTGGTGGGAGTATTAGTGGACTTTTGATGGGGTATGGTGAGATTGACCTAGCATCCGAGGTGCAACTTTGGGTATGGCCGTTTGGTAATGCGAACACGGAATAGTGTGAGGGTGAATGAGTAGAATAGTACTGTGATGGGAAAGTGGGAGGTGTAATTTTAGAGAGGTGATATGGAGTGGTGGGAGAGTGGGGATGACAATCGTTGGTGGGTGCTGGTTGTAACTAGCGACTTTTTGGAGATAAGGTGGACTGGAGAGTTTAATTGGATTTGTGGGGTATTGCGAAGAGGAGGAATTGATTAGATGTGCTGGCTGCAAAATTAATTCCGTGGAGGTGATGATTTTGATAAGAAGGTAGTCTTTTATTAGGATTGGAATAGAGTCACAGTGTGGTTTAATTATCATATAGATAGAAAAGTTTGGTGTCGTATGTCATACAAATCTAGATTTTAGCAATTCCACTCATTTCAGATCATTTCTCATTTCTCATTTCTCATATCTAGCTTACATTTCTAGCTTACATTTCAAATGGTCTAGAATCCAAAATAAACCAAATTCACGCGCACCAAAATTTGCTCTTGATCTCGAACTATCTGATTTGTAAGTAAATACAACGGGTACTTGAAACGTTCTCATCGAAGATAAGTACTGATTGTATTACCCCGCCGTCGTTGGTTCACAAAGTGGTCACGAATTCACTAAGCCTTGGGAATTGTCTGTATGATTGAGGTTGTTCTTGTCTTTTGGATCAATCTTTTTCTGTAGTATTTGCACACAAACTGAGCTTTTTTTAGTGAGTGCGCTTTTGACGTCAAGCTAGCTATAAATTAGCGAGTGAGTGCTTTTACCTCTACTAAACTAAATTGTATGCTTTATCTCAAACCAAATAAAACCAGAAAATGCATGCTTGTGGCACGAAACAAGGCTATTTTAGTGCTTTAGACTCATCTGAACGAAAAATGAGAAAATGTGTGGTGCAAGCTTTCACCTCAAGCTATAAATGGGACAATGATTCATACACTTCTAACTAAATTAAAAATGAGTAAGGTGCATGCTTTTCAACAAATTGAACTAAATATGAGCAAAGCGTATGCTTACCTCAAACTAACTAGTAATGAGTAAAGTGTATGCTTACCTCAAACTAGCTTGAAATGAGTAAAGTGTATGCTTACCTCAAAATGAACCAGAAATGAGTAAAGTGCGTGCATTTCAACAAATTGAACTAAATATATGCTTTTTACCCAACTAAGTCTGAAGTGTATAACATCAAACATTTTCCCTAATTTAACCGGCTTTACTTGAAGACTTTCTGTTTACTGAACCAAAAAATGAGAGGCTACGAATGCCTTGGCACAAACAACATTGATGAACTTCTTTGAAAGCAGGAAGAAATCCCTCTGCATGTATGGTAAACTTGGTGGATCTAGGGACTTCGGTTTCAAGTTTTGAGGTAGTTATCAAGAGCTCTGTGGAAAACAAAAATTCACTCCAGAATACATGAATGCAAGCTGAGCATTACGAGACAGAAAAGAGCTGAACTTGTACATATTCGAGCTTTTGGTAGCTTATTGACTCTCGAATCAGTAGATTATATTCCTAAACTTTTCTAATCTGCCCCACTCAATATATTACTTCATAAACACTTCTAATCTTCCTTTCGTCAATGTTGCATTTCATAAACTTTTCTGTTAAAAAATTTTTGCACCCAAATTTTCTCCATTTTCAGAATTCTTATTTCATAATGATGTTTCACAACATTCTATTTTAAATTAACGAATGAAGTACTTCTATCTTCAGAATGTAAGTAGTATCTTCAGAATTCAAGTATAATCCACCTTTAGTATACTACTCTCAAAATAAAGAACACTTACAATCATATCATTACCACATATACAATAATATATAAAAGTAAAAGTTTTAATCTAGAACTACTCTAATCAGAACAAATTATACTGCTCAGGAACAACAGTCTTCACCTTACCAGTCCTCACACAATCAATAACATTCTGCACCGTCCACTCCGTCATATTCCTTCTCGCCTCTACCGAAAACGTCCCCATGTGAGGCAAACTGACCACGTTCGGCAACGAGTACAACTCGCTCGACACCACCGGCTCGTGCTCAAACACGTCCGACCCAAAGGACCTGATCTTGCCCGACCTCAAAAACGCAGGAAGCTCCTTCTCGTCAATGATCGCTCCGCGCGCAGTGTTCACGATAATAACTCCGTCCTTCATGCGCCCAATCACCTCCTTGTTGATACTATGTCTCGTTTTCGCATTAAGCGGAATCGAAATCAAGATGACGTCAGACTTGCTAATCAAGTCTTCGTACGATACATACTGCGAGTCTTTTTCCAACTCTGGGGCCAACCTCGATCTGTTGTAGTACAAGATGCGGTCGAAGCCAAACGGCTTCAATCTGTCTCTGATGGCACGGCCAATGCCACCCATGCCCAAGATGCCCACGGTCTTGCCCTCGGGACAACTCCCGATGGGCGCAGCGCTGCCGGAGCCCTCCTTCTCCCAGCGCCCGGCCGTCAAAAACTCGTGCCCGGCCTGGAAATTACGCAAGCACAGCAACACCAAGTACACCGCGGTGTCGGCCGTGGGCGCCTCGACGGGCACGGTGACGTTGGAGACCTGGATCCGGCGTGCGCTCAACGGCTCCACGTCGATCTGGTCGTATCCTGCACCGCAGTGGCTGACGGAAACAACGCTCGCGGGCAACGCAGCAGCAATTTCCGCGTCAAAACGGCCCGTTTGTTCAATGCTGTCAAATGTGCGGAATATGTTGGTGATCTTGCTGTACTTGCCCTTCAAGTCCAGCAAGAACTCTTTTCTGTTGGTGGATGTGCACTGCACTACATCCGCAATTGTCGCCAACTCCTTGAGTTTGGCCTCGCCGTTTTCAAACCCGCCGAGTTGCAATACCTGTGCCCTGCTCATTGTCTGGCTTTGGAAATTCTGCGCTTTGGCCGGTTTATATACTGATCTCTTTTGGAGGACATTTTGGAGGACATTTTGTTGGCGTGGGGGAGACTGTGGGGTCACCCTAAATGGTTTTAGAGTGTTTTTGATTCTTGAAAGCATATTTATCTTGTGAGGGAGTTTCTTTGGATTATATAGACCTTTCTTGTGGTTATAGACATGTTCACTTATTTTCGTTTGTTTTTGGTCGTTTTGATCAGAGCTGAAGTCAAATAAGAGTTGAAGACTTATCAAAATGTTAGCTGGTGTTGAGTTCAGTATTCTCTTGTTCCCCACTCACTTCTACTGCACAGAACTTGACATCTAACTACATTCCCTTGTTTCTACCCTTATTCTTTATCCATTCATTATCCTTGCTATCTCTAATCCCTTCGGTCTATGCTCAGAACTAACGGAAAATGACAAAAAAATTCTGACAAAACAGTACATTTGTGAGTGTGGGTAAATTTTTAGGTACATTAAACACGGCCAATCCAAACTGGAGTCGCATACTTGAGTGCGCTAAAACTAATTACATTTCTGGGAGCACCCCGTATTTGTGAAAGATGCACTCTGAGGTGAGACGTGGGGGCAGTTCGCAAATTGGTGAGCCTCTGGACACTGACACTTGGCTGATCTTGTGGAAGTAGAAAATAGGAGAGCCTTAAAGTTATTCGGAATAATCTGTCTTCCAAGGAGAAGTACTCCTTGTAGGACAAAAGTAAGAAGTGACTAATTTGGTTCTCTCACTACCATTCACTACAATGGCCATAAACTAGACCTAATTTTACTTGCTTATTGTTACTTCAATTTTCATTGTTGTTACTACGTTGTTATCTGGGTTTTCATTTCTTGGTCGCCGTCGTTACCGTGCCACTAATAATTGGTTTGTTCCCTTTTGTATTTGCAAGGAGCAAAACCTCGTTTGGTTCATATTCGGAAGTGACCAAAAATGGCAATTTTTGCAGCCATTTTATTTCCTTTTCTTTTCGAAATTTGCAATTTGACAACTCTTCCCGTTTTCCTGATTTTGTCTTGTGTAGACTAGAGAGTTGTTCTCGGTGACCTTGTATTCTTTTGTTGTTTATATTTAAGAGACTGAGTTACGAGAGAAGAAGATTTGACTAATTCTGAGTTAGAATCATCCAAGTAACCATTATCAAACAACCATCCATGTATGGGTTCTGTATTCACATCTACTGTTTCCCAGTTCTTTAACAACTATTCTGTCCATTATCATCTAAAATCTTACTTCTAGAATCACCCTACGACCAGTAAACCACTTCTTCTCTTAGTCTACTTTCTCTACGCTAGTTTAAATTTTTTTTATTCATTTATATACTACTAAAACATTTCCTTCAACTTAACTAAACAATTCCTAACTCTAACCCTCTTATTAAGCTTTACATTGAATCCCCTCAACTTCATCCTCCTCTTTGATTTCAAATTCCACTTGATTCTCATTTTCTCGTCAAGAACGAAGGTGTCAAAATCGTTGCTGAACTTGTCGGCCCGGTCCATCACCTTACCTGCCCTCTGAATACTAGTATCTCTGAACACTTCAAGCTTCTCAGAACGCTCTTTGAACTTGCAACGACAGTATTCCACGAGTCTTCTGAAAAGACCCTCTGATGTGAGTGCACTATCAGTGGATTTGTCTTCCTCCGAGGAAGAGGGATAGACAACCTTGGTTGCTTCAAAAGCGGAGCTGCTTTGGTGTGAGCTACAATTAGTATACTTGGGTTGGTGGTTGGTGTTGGTGTTGGTGGGGTGGGTAGAGACTTCAATGTGGTTGGGAGATTCAAAGATGGAGGAGACTGGAGACTCACAATCGGATGAATTGTGAGTGTTGGGAGTGGTAGAGGGCAAAAGGTTGGTGGACCATTGGTGGGAAATGGTCTCAGCCGCCTGTGGAAGAGGGTCAAAGAGGAACTCCAAGGGTGATTTTCCCTTGGTGTCTTCAATAGTTTGGTAGAAAGACTTGGAAGGTCTGTTCTCTGGGGAGTGGATGATGGTGGTATTCCCAAAAGAAAGAAGGATGAACTCGTTGATGGTTGGAATGTTTTCCTGGGTCACTTCAACTGGGAGTGCACAGAATTCAAAGGAAGAGGCAGTTTGAGGCTTCGTGCTCATTGAATCTTCACCGTCATCAACCATGGAAGTGAGCTCAACTTCAACCTTTTGTTCAATGATCGAAGAGTACTCACCAACTGGGATAAAGTCCCCGAGTATGCTTGGAGTGGAAGCAAGCTCACTTCTCTCAAATTGAGCAACCTCAGCAACAGAATTGTCGTTTTCGGTATGTTCAATTGAAGCAAACTCATCAACTGTGGAAGTGACTTCTTTACTATCACTCCCGGGTTCAACTTCACTTGTACAAGGGGCGGAAGCTGTATTTGTGATTGGGGTCACAATTGAAATCTGTAGTTGGTGGCTGGTTTCAACTGGGTGGTCTGAGTCCCCAGGTGAGGATTCTTTGGAAATCTCCTTGGTGGAATGGTAACTCCACTGGCTGTCAATCAGAATGTCACCCCGATTGGAACCAGCAGACCTACGCTTCCTCCGTTTAGAAGAAACAGCAGAACCGATGGTTGAACAAATTGAGAACTTCCTGGCAGATCTGGGGACAATCCCCTTTCTCTTAGCCTTGGGAGACTTCAACTTGGAGAGGTTAGCGTTGTTGGAGCTTTGAGACTCAAACTTCGCTAACAAGGCAGCGACCTTGGAGGAGGGCTGGACATCAGGCATTTCAAAACGAATTTGTTAACTGTGGTAGGAACTGTGGTGGTAGACGTAGTTGAAAACTGAAGAGATCGTGTAACGACTTAAAGAAGAAGAAAGGGAAAAAGATTTCAAAAGGGATCTCGCAAAAGCTCTTTATATAGTGGTTTGGTACAAATAGAAATGTGTTTGCAAATTTGCAGCCAAATCCAGGGGTACTCATTTTTTGAGTACAATCAGAATATTTAGTTTGGAGAATGCTGAAGCTGTATAGTAAGGGGAACCTATGAGTGAATCTCTTCTAACGAGGTATTCTACCAGCGATTACGGTCCGACTCGTAGAAGTTATTGATGGTGTATCTTGTCAGTACAATTGGAGCATCTTTTCGAATGCAATCAAAATTGAAGAAAAAAGTTCAGGGAAGTGTAGAGTGAGAAATTAAACAATTCAAACAACAAGAATTCGTGAAGATACAGCTCCAATTGCTGTACATGAACAACGTACAGTCCAACCACGCTTCATTTGCAGCCAAAACCTGTATGCAGCATATCTAAATGCATAACCACAAGTGCCTGAATTTGCTTCATTGAAACCATCTAATTATCTTTCTTCATACTGGTAGTTCTTGGGTGAGGGTAAGTTAATTATGACTCTTTTAAAGTCATAATGTTAGTAGTTTCCAAGAAGACTCAAATTCATTACAAAAGTGGCTGCAATAATGTGACACCAACAAAAGCATCAAAAGATGGGCTGTTCGAAGGTGACACGCCAGATATATCCTTATTAGAGTCTTTGTCTTCTTCTACGGTCATTATGAGTTTAACCAAACAGACATAAAAACTTCTTGATCACATTTCCCCTCAAGAATTCTCCAAATATCTGCAACATTTTTCATACTTCGAAGTTGAGGCGAAAAGGAAATTTGTATCACAAGAAAGTCGGGCGTGTGGTCTAGTGGTATGATTCTCGCTTTGGGTAACACCTTTCAGGTGTTCAAATATGCGAGAGGCCCTGGGTTCAATTCCCAGTATGCCCCATTCTTTTTGCAGCCCTCTCTCCTTTAGGTTGATAAGAATATCTGATATGTCTACATCTTTACTACGCAACTGGAGACAAAATTTTAGAACTAAGATTTTACTCTTTGCATACGGAAAATTAAAAAGAAGCCTGGGTTGACAGATTGACCTACCAAATTAGCTAGACTAACCCAAAGGATTAATTGTGGTGATACACTGATATATACTAGAAAGTAGGAGAGGATGTTGCCAGATAAAAAGTATAATTTTTCTAAGGTGCAGTCTTAAGGTTGCGGATTGAGAGATTACAGAGCCCTTATCCATACAAATACTCGACCACCATGTCAAGTATAGCCTGCCTGGAGTCTTCTATAACTCTAAAGCACATGCTTTTACATTCCTAGTTGCAGCGTATGCAACCACAATTCAGAATCAAATGGAATTCAGGGACACCAAAATCGAAACCAATAGTCGTTATAACTTTTATACACCTAAACGTTTTTAAGCTCAAAAATAATCTTAAAGCTATGGTTGGCAGTAACACACTTAAGCTGGCATAGAGAATAAGGAAATTGCTACGTTTACACTAAAATTGACATAGATAACTATTGAAACTATTTCTACCTGTACTAACCTATTGCAACGGGGCGGATCGTGAAGATGGGGGATTTAGGGGTTTTGGTTAGCCAGTGAGATGACTAAAACCTTAATAGATTGGATAGTCAATGAAGAACAATAGGAATCTTTGAGTCTTTGAAATTAGTTGTGGTAACCAACTCAACTCAAGGTCTCAATTGATTTCCATTTATCCTTTAAACAATTTCAAAAATTTCAATCCAATACCACCTCCATTCCACCCTCTAACTCAAAGTCCAGCTAAAAAACCCTTTAAGTTGGCGACCCCTCACATAATCAAAGCACCACTCCGAGAATGTAGGTCAAACATTTAAATCTAGGAAATATAGGCTACCTTATATGATGTTTCCAATGTAAATTTGCACCCAAAAATACAACCCTTCAAACCAACAGCTGACTGTAGTGAACTAATTTTTCAGGGTTTTCCTCATAACAGAAAGAAAACCCCAAAGGTGAATGCTCCCACTGAGAGGCGGGATACAAAACTTATCACTGGGGTGACGTATACAAAGGAAGATCAAGGCTGCTTAAGTAGCGGATCAACCATTGTAGTTTCGTCATTGATTATAGTGAAACTTTAAAAGTACCCTGAAAGTTTGAGGCTATGCTACTTTTTGCAGCCAATGGACGCCCAGCACAATCCAGACAAAGATAGTCAAAGAAGTCGGTTTATCTGACGTGGTCTTGGCTGTAATTGTGCTTGCTTCACACATGAAGAACAATGTCAAATTCCCTTCGGATGCAGGGCGGCAGTAGCCAGACTATTTGACAAGGGAAGGAAGCCAAGATAAAGTGTGGAAGCTTGGCTTCCAAACAATGCAATTGTTGATCGGCGCAATATGGAACGAGAAGCTATCGTCAATGATAAAGTATAAATGACTGCAAAACCCAATGGTGAGACCGCAAGCACCATGAAGAGCAGTCAAGTGTTCGACATTACCAGAAAAGACAACGGGTTAAGTGTTTCTCATGAAAACAACCAATTGCTATACCAGGATAACATGGCGAACGACAAATTCTTGGAGGTTTCGCATTTTGACGGCCTCAAGTACGCTTCGTACGGACAGGCGACAAAACGGGGTGGAATTGAGTACAGTTCGTACACGCTCCAGCTCCCGCACACCAGAGTCGTGATTTTCTACCACCATGTCATGCCGATAGTGGACTACGAGTACGAGGGAGTGGTGTACCGGTGGATTGACGAGAGCAAGTCGCCGTTTATGCGGTACGATGAGTATACGTTGTACCGGATGGGAAATCACAGGCAAATGTCGCTAGTGGATAGCTGGGACAGGAATACGGACCGGTTGGAGGGACGAAGCAGTTTGTTTTCCTTCTTGAAGCTTGGGGCGAGGCGCAAGAAGCCTGAGTTTTTCCAGGATGCCAGGAGAATAGGTGATTTGCGAGAGGTTGCGGGTGGGAATGCAGAAATGCATTTTAAAGATGAGACGATTAATGAGGATACAATAACGCATTTGATGGTTGGGTTGATTATTAAGAGGTATGAGGATATTTTGGAGGGTAGGAGGAGTTTGCTTAAGTTTCCGTATGCAATTATGGGGAGGTGAGTGAATGGAGATACTTTTAAAATGATAAGTTTTCATTTTTTGCATTTCATTTCTAGGAGTATGGATATCTTATTCATGTGAATTAAGAATACCAACTTTCCATTTCAATCATTTATTACTTTATTATTTCCATCACTCTATTCATAATTTTAATATCACTGTCATGATTTAATATCAATTGTCATTCATATCAACTCGATCGAAAAGATCACTAAGTGCAATGATTGTTTAAATATCAACGATTCTTTAAATATCAATGATACTAAAATGTCAATGATTCATTAAATATTAATGATACTTTAAATATCAATGATACTTAAATATCAACGATTCTTTGAATATCAATCATACTTTAAACACCAATGACACTAATAATCACCTCCTCGACACTCTTAAAATCACATCCATTACTTTTAAACAATCAACCTAGATCCATGATACTTGAAATCAGTCTTTCCAACACTACTCACAGATACTTCCTTAACTCTCTCAGGGAAGCCCTTGAACGAGTTCGCATAGGTGGCCACAGAATGAGCAATCAACTTGGTGTTGATAACCCAAGCCTCATAATCGACATTGCCCAAGTCGTCACACAACTGGTGGTAGCACTGGTCAAACCACTCGCCAGCCTTGCCCCCAAACCTGGCCACACCATCAGGGGTCTTGACTCCCTCCGCTCCGGTCGCAATACCCCCAGAAGGAATGCCATTGTCAAGAAAACCAACGTAGTCAGACCTCCCGTCCAAAACTACAAACGAGTAGTTCAAGCCGTGGCTGGTGTACCAGTCCACATACAAGTCCTTCAAGTCGCCAGATCCAGCAGGGTGGTCCTCATTGTTAGCATCATAGATCTGGTACTCGTAGTTTGGAGAGGCCATCATGTCATAATCCATAAAAAGTCTGATTTTGGAGTTTTCCTCGGGGGTCAAGTGGTTGGCATAGTAGTCGGAGCCCAACAAACCTTCTTCTTCAGCTGCCCACCACGCAAACCTGACCGCGTTGTTGACCTTGTAATTGGTCAACTGCTTGGCCACCTCCAAGAGGGAGATTGTTCCACTTCCGTCATCGTTGATGCCTGGACCAGCATCCACGGAATCAGAGTGTCCTCCAAGGAAAACAACATTGTCGTGGTCTCCGTACACGGTTTCCGCAACCACATTCAAGGTGTTGATGGTTCTCACGTACGAGTCTACATAGAGGGTTGTTTCGAACTCGTGGTCTGGGTTCTTGGTGAGTGCGTCAATGTACTGCTGTGCGTCTTTTTCTGAGATGGAGACGGTGGCGACCTCGTTGCCGGTTGGGGTGCCCAAGGTGCCCAGGAACCCCTCCTTGTCGTAGATGATGGCGCCGAGTGCGCCCGCTTTGCCAGCGTTGGCGGACTTGACGCCAAACGCACACTCGCCCCTCTCGATGAGCGCAATCGACCCGTTGGTGCTGGCCGGGTAGTCGTCGACGCTGCAGCCGTATCCCTTGACCAAAACCAACTTTCCGTGGACCGGTCTCACGTCTTTGGTGGGGGGAGTCAAGCTGAACGGAAGCAAAGATTTGGGCTGGACGCCGTCAATCAAAAGCGAATATGAGTTGACGCCAGAATCGAGTGCCGGGAACTTTTGTGTGTGGAACCTGTAGTACCCGCCGAGCTTGCCCAATTCCGCCAAGATGTAGCCGACGGTGCTCCAGTGGCCTGGCGAGCCAATCACACGCGTGGGATGGCCGTACTCGTCCTCGCTTTTCTGCGCAATCTTGAACAATGCTTTGGCACGGGCCTCCAAGGCGTCCTTGGAAACGAGTGACTGCAACGATTCGGTGTCGATGAGCGGGAGGGTGTTGTAGGTGGATTCGTCCATGGGGACGAAATTTGGTGAGGCGTCATTTTCGATCAGAAGGATGTGTTGTTCAACGGGGAGTGCGTTGAGTGCTGAAGTCAAGAAAACCGCAGCGTTTAGGAGAGTTGTGAGCTTCATGGGAGAAGAATGTTGTTGGTTTGGATAAAGATGAGCCACAATGAGTAATATTTGTATGGGTACAAATGGGTGGGGTGTTGTGTGCAGGATTGATGAGTCTTGTCTTGCGAGCGAACGAGCTAACGAACTCACAAACGATCGACGCGAGTGAGTGAGTGAGAGAGTGAGTGAGTGAGTGAGTGAGTGTGCGGATATATATATATTGATGGAGCATATATATAATTTCATGGATGAGTACAAATAAAAATGACTGAGTATGTATAGTACTGAAAGAGTTTACTAACAATTGAGTGAGTGGGTTTAAACAATTGAATGAGTGTAATTACAATTGAGTTGGTATACTAACAATTGAAAGTGTGTATACATTTGGAAAACTTCAATATATACAATTGACTGAGTATATATGAGTGAGTGAGTGAGTGAGTATATACACAATTAACTGGATGAGTATGTATAAAATTGACTGAGTATACAACTTGCTTGAAGTGTTCACAAACGATAGACTGTGAGAGTTTAAACAATTGAGTGTAAATACAATTAGTCAGTATGCAAACAATTGAGTGAGTACTGAGTATATATACAAGTGTGTGAGTATGCTAAAGTCAGTGAGAATGTATACTATTTATCAATACACATACTATCGATTGAGTATATATACAATTGTGTCAGTTTACTAACAATTGAGTGGGTACGCTACATTTAAATTACTAACTGAATATATACAATTGAGTGGGTATGTCACATTTAAAGAACTAACTGAATATATACAATTGAGTGGGTATGTCACATTTAAAGAACTAACTGAATATATACAATTGAGTGAGTATATATACAACTGAGTTGGTGTGTGAACATACATTTAAGTGAGTATGTATACAATTGAATAAGTACATACAATTGACTGAGTATGTATAAAGTTGACTGAGAATACATACAACTGACTGACCAAGTGTATATACATTTGAGTGAGTTTTTATGTGAGAAAGTATGTTAAAGTTCGTAAGAATGTATACAATTGATTGAGTAAAAATACAATTGAGTATGTATACAATTCACTGAGTATGCACACAATTGACTGAGTACATGAGTAATTACTGAGTACATATACCATTGATTGGGTGTATATACAATTGACTGACTGAGTATGTTTGCAATTGACTTAGAGATCAGTCCACTGATTGAGTATACATACAGTTGAGTAATTTAGATATGCAATTGAGTGAGTATGTATACTTTTGGCTTAGTATGTACACAATTGCTTGAGTTCATATAAAATTGAGTTTACATAAAATTGACTGAGTAGACAAACAATTGACTGAGTGGCATACAATTGACTGAGAGACATACAATTGACTCAGTATACAACTGAGTGAGTGAGTTAATATGCAACTGAGTATTTACTTCTGAGCGTGATATGTACAACTGAGTTAGTCTGTTCACCGTTGGGCGAGTATGTGTACGTTGAGTTACTGCTTATACAAATGACTGAGTGAGAAAACAATTGACTTAGTATGTATACAATTCACCGACTACGCACACAGTGCGCAATTGGTAAGCAAAGAATTGAGTTTACTTTGAGTGGGAGCTCCAAAGTGTACCAATTGAGCCAGTAGAATAGACTGTAGCACTGCAATTAAATAGAATGGAACAACCTCTAGTAAACATTCAAATTCAAAAACCATGATGCCTACCATTCTCTTCGAGCTCGCATGACCTTTAATCCACTCCATTTGTGACTCCAATTGTGTAATCACGCACATGAATGAACACGAACCCCACTGGTTTGAAAATGGAATCCTCAACGCACCCACCACGATAAGAACCGATAAGCCATTGATTAATAAGAAAATTCAACCAGTGCCAAATCGGAATGTTTTTGCAGCCACCCAAACTTGGGGCATCCGGAGGTGGGGTACCACGGTGGGGGATACAGGTACGCGGGGGAGATGGGGGAACAAAAAAACTGTCTGACATTTGACGTCTAGTGTCTGTACTTTGGGTTTCGAATGTTGCCCTGTCTTTATTGTTCATAAAGTTACAGTTTCAAAGCCTTTCATCTATTTTTCCATACTATCTCTTATTGTGGACCATCGACTAGACCAACCTGGAAAATCTTCATTCTGAGTCTTTGCAGGATTTGAGTGCCACGGCCACCTCATGCTGGAGTTGCTCTTTTTTTGTTCATTGCTTGCATTAAAAAGGTGCGCAGTTCTCAACTATTCAGGGGATTACCTGATTGTGAGGGAGGATATTGTTATGTCAACGTTCGTGCTTATTGAGGATTTGAAGGTACGAATTTTTGAGTAGCATGTGTTTTTGGTGTGAATGTGTGGTACTCTGGTGTTAAGTATCCATTGAAAAGAGCATCTACCACAATCCATACTTTCTCTCGCTCTACTTCCACTCTACGTCCACTCTATACACTCTCTATACAGTCTCTATACACTCTCTTTACTCTCTATACACTCTCTTTACACTCTCTTTACTCTCTATACACTCTCTTTACTCTCTATCCATCTTAGAAAATCCACGTGACGATGATTAATCCAGATAACATCAAATCATTATAATACAACTTAATAAGCAAAGCATGTCGTCTTCCTCCCGCAAAAAACTCCTTTTGATGGGCCGTTCGGGCTCCGGAAAGTCATCTATGCGCTCTATCATCTTCTCCAACTACTCCGCATTCGACACCAGGCGGTTAGGCGCCACCATCGACGTGGAGCACTCGCACTTGCGTTTCTTGGGCAACATGACGCTCAACCTCTGGGACTGCGGAGGCCAGGAAATCTTCATGGACAACTACTTCACCAACCAGAAGGACCACATCTTCAAGATGGTGCAGGTGCTCATACATGTGTTTGACGTCGAGTCCAAGTCCATCAACAAGGACATTGAGAAGTTTGTCAAGGCGTTGGTCAACTTGCAAAAGTACAGTCCTGGGGCCAAGATCTTTGTGCTTTTGCACAAGATGGACTTGGTGCAGATCGACAAGCGCGACGAGTTGTTGCACTTGATGATGGACAAGTTGCAGAAGATCTCCAACCCGTACCAGTTCAAGTTGACGGGGTTCCCCACGTCCATCTGGGACGAGAGTTTGTACAAGGCGTGGTCGCAGATTGTGTGTTCGCTCATACCCAACATGAACCTCTTCAACAACAACTTGATCAAGTTCAACAAGATCTTGGACGCGGAGGAGATCATCTTGTTTGAGAAGACGACGTTTCTTGTGATTTCGCTGACGACGCTGATCCAGCAGGAGATGAACAGTGGGATTGCAGCCACGGGGCAGGAGTTGGACCCCAAGCGTTTCGAGAAGATCTCCAATATTATCAAGACGTACAAGCAGTCGATTTCGAAGTTGCGGTCCAACTTTTCGAACTTGATTATTAGAGGGTCCCAGGGGAACCATTTTTACATTGACATCTTGACTGATAATATCTTCATTATGATTATATTGAAGGACAAGGATAATATAAATAACATGGTTCAGCATGAGGAGTTGTTGATATTGGAGAATATTAAGGCTGCTAGGAAGTGGTTTGAGAAGATTGAGATTGGTAGAGAATAGTGGTAGATATAGGTATGGGTTTGTGAGATTGTTTAGATTAGCATATAGTAAGAATGAGTGAGCACGAACAACGAACGAGCGTAGCGAGTGAGTTGTGAGTTGTGAGTTATGTAATTTTGAATAGAAGTTTCTTGATTTAGTTCTGGACTTATATTCTTGTATTGTATACTTTTGGGTGGTGAGTTCTTCTGATACTTCAGGATTTTGAGTTCTTCTGGTTGTTAGTTGTTCAACTTTTAGGTTAATGGTAACACTTGCATTACCATAACCTTGTAAAAACCATTTACAAGAAAACCAATTTTGGATTAAGAAGTCACAGGAGACTGACAAAAATTACGCGAATAAATCTGGGAGAACGTGAAGATGAGTGGATAACGAACGAGTAGGAACTTTTAACAATTAAGAACAAATGGAGTCCGCTGACTTACAATTACCTATTCTTACAACTGAATTTTCTTCAACATGTAACGAAGTGAATTAGCGTTTTCCATCATTTTCTCTTAACAAGGTAACGAAGTGAATTAATGTTTTCCATCATTTTCTCTTCAACAAGATAACAACTGAATTAGCGTTTTCCATCATTTTCTCTTAATAAGGTAACGAAGTGAATTAGCGTTTTCCATCATTTTCTCTTCAACAAGGTAACGAAGTGAATTAACGTTTTCCATCATTTTCTCTTCAACAAGATAACAACTGAATTAGCGTTTTCCATCATTTTCTCTTAACAAGGTAACGAAGTGAATTAATGTTTTCCATCATTTTCTCTTCAACAAGATAACAACTGAATTAGCGTTTTCCATCATTTTCTCTTAACAAGGTAACGAAGTGAATTAACGTTTTCCATCATAATATGTAATATTGTCAAATTTATCAGTTTTGACTCCCCTCCGGTCACACAGTACTGGCACACCATCCTCTCATTTCATCCAGAGCCTCAAATCGACACTACGACATGTGAAATTCCCTCTTAAAATCACCAATTTGAACTCTTTGGAGTAAAGCTGCAAAATTAAGAAAAAATTGGGGTAAGAGTATACGAT
Organism: Kodamaea sagamina; assembly: GCA_030556545.1. Classification (NCBI taxonomy): domain Eukaryota; kingdom Fungi; phylum Ascomycota; class Pichiomycetes; order Serinales; family Debaryomycetaceae; genus Kodamaea; species Kodamaea sagamina. Next base: position 131,539 of record JAKTUG010000016.1, on the reverse strand, counting down.
CAGCGTGGATCTGCTCAATCAACAATTGATAAGCTAAACGTCAATTTCCTTGTACATATCCAAATTTAGCATTTCTTCAATAACCATCAATGTCTGGTCTTGGAACCTCAACTTCTTAAAACACTTCTGAAAACACATCTTAAAATCTTTCTAAGTCATCTTCCTAAAATTATAAACTCGTTCTCAAACTACCCTCCTAAAATTATAAACTCGTTCTCAAACTACCTTCCTAAAATTATAAACTCGTTCTCAAATTACCTTCTAAACTCTAAAATATCACCTCAAATCTCTTCTTAAAACTCTAGTACCAATAAACTCAACTCTCACCATCACCCTCTCAATATCATCACCAACCCAATGCAACCCAAATACACCCTTCACCCTCTTTTGGACCACCCTCTTTTATTTGCCTGGGTGCAAATTACCTAAATAGAAATGTCAACCAGTTTCCACAATCACTGGAGAACACTCACATTCCCAAATATACCCCTGAAATCTACATTCTCGAGAATATTCCGCAAGGCTTATCGTTCTTAGCCAGTACTCTAAAAGCCAAATTGTACGATGACCAAAACGTGCGACGATCGACACGATCGCCGCAAATCTTCGCGACCCCAGCAGTTAAATCACACCGCCTCTGCTGTTTCCCTCTGTCATACACCCACCACTATACACCGCTATAGCCCAAACAACGAACACTCCAGTCTCCAGTGCATCTCTCCTATTGAAAAAACCACGTGACCATAAACGAATAAACGACATAAAGCAAAAGCTTGTTGAAAATTAGCGATACGAACACCATGGGCAAGCTTCTCCAGTTACTCAGTCACCCGAGTGAGGTGAAACCAGTGGTGCAGTTGCTCTTCTTCAGGAAGCCATTGCACGCGGCCGACGCTATCCAGGCACCGACGTTGAAGAACTGCTACAAGTACTTGAACTTGACGTCGCGGTCGTTCGCGGCGGTGATCCAGGAGTTGCACCCTGAGTTGAGAGACGCTGTGATGTTGTTCTACTTGGTGTTGCGCGCGTTGGACACGGTCGAGGACGACATGACCATCGACCCCGTCGAAAAGGTGGAGTTGTTGCGGCTGTTTGACCTGAAGTTGAACACCTCCGACTGGACCTACCACAAGTCCCAGGAAAAAGACAGGATTGTGCTCGAGCACTTTGACCAGATCTTGGCCGAGTACCACAAGATTAAGCCTGAGTACCAGGATATCATCAAGGACATCACGCACAAGATGGGCAACGGCATGGCCGACTACATTTTGGACGAGAACTTTAATGTGGAGGGAGTTGCGACGTGTGCGGAGTACGATTTGTACTGTCATTATGTTGCCGGGCTTGTTGGTGAAGGCTTGACCAAGTTGATGGTGTTGGCCGGGTTCTCGGACGACTCGTTGTCGAGGGACGACTTTGCCAAATCCAACTCGATGGGCTTGTTTTTGCAGAAAACCAACATTATCAGGGACTACCACGAGGATTTGTTGGACGGACGTTCGTTCTGGCCTAAGGAAATCTGGTCCAAATACACGGATTCGTTGCCGTCGTTCCACAAGGATACCTCGAAGGAGTCCGAAACCCAAGGTTTGAGCTGTATCAACGACTTGGTGTTGAACTCGATGGGGCACATTATCGATGTTTTGGACTACTTGTCGTTGGTCAAAGACCCTTCGTCGTTCAACTTCTGTGCGATTCCGCAGGTGATGGCGATCGCGACCTTGAGGCTCGTGCACAACAACCGCAAGGTGTTGCACCAGAACGTCAAGTTGCGCAAGGGCTTGACGTGCGGGTTGATTTTGCAGAGCAGGACGTTCCCGGGCGTGGTGGCCATCTTCAAGAAGTACGCGCGCGAGATCCACCACAACACGCCGGTGAGCGACCCCAACTACTTGAACATCGCTGTGAGGTGCGCGGAGGTGGAGAAGTACTGCGACTTGTTGTACCCGCCTGCGGGTTCGGTGCCGGACGGTGTGGTCAAGCAGCAGAAGGACATCAACAAAGTTCTTGCGGAGAGAAAACTGGTTGATGACAGGATCCAGACGATTATTGATGCGGAGACCTTGACTGTGAATGCTGTTTTTGCGCTGGTATTGGTTGTTGTTTCTGGAGTATTGGTATTTTTCTTGAGATAATAGAGTGACAATAAGAGAGTGGTGTAGAGATTAGATGATAAAGTTATTTTGATATTAAGTTGAAATTATTGATTTTGATTTTCAAGTTGGGTTGACATCAAAACGATGGACTCGCAACTGAAAAATGAAAATGTACGGCCACCCCTTGGGAGCTCTCGCAAGGGGTGGCCGTGAATTTGGTGAGAATGAATCTGAGTAGTGATCATACTACGGGCATTTCACCTAAAGAAATGGACTTAGTAAATTTGATTTGATTAGATGGGTGACATTAAAGTGAATTGATTAAGATTAGGTGTTTGACAATAAATTGTGCATTTTATGAAGTAGTTGGAGAGGAGTTTTTTCTTTTAGAGATCTTGGTTATTCAATTCCTTTGTTCAAGAATGTTTAACTTGCTGACTTTTTTATTTCCCTTCATTTAAGAGTATATAAATGCAACAGTTTATGGAGCATTATATATGGTTGCAATTTTGAAATACCCAATGAACCTTCTCATTTCCACTATTCTCATCACGTAACATTTTCAAAACTATTGATTAAATATGATAGCTAAATTGGTCCAATATGCACTGGCTGCAAAAACAAAATTCCAAATCTGTAGGGTCAAAGATGACTCAATATTCTTATATTCAGTGAACGTACCTCGAATCTAGGGTTTCTATATGGTGCTCGTGGTCACAAAATAAGGGATCATCAAGCGATGGACCTCTTTCTTCTAGTTACTGTAAATCAACCTCTTTCGAATTGCGATTCATAAATTGTTCCAACTATCTGTGAAGCTTTTTGAGCAATTTCACCCCCCCGAGCTATTTTAAAGACGAGATTACCATGTCTTTGGAACCTAAAGATAAATTCTATTCAGTGACTACGGTCATGTTACCATACCTGTGGTGGTCCTCCACCTCAACCAATTGAAATACCTCTTGAAATATTTTATCACTTGGAAGCTATTTTTAATGTCTATATTACCGTGTCTAGATATTTAGGATAATGTCTACATTACCATGTCTAGGTATTTAGGATAATGTCTATATTACCATGTCTAGGTATTTAGGATAATGTCTGTATTACCAAGTCTAGGTATTTCAAAGATAATGTACCACGTCTAGGTATTTCAAGAATAATGTCCATATTGCCATGTCTAGGTATTTTAAGGCTTACGTCTATATTACCGTGTCTAGGTATTTCAAGAAGAATATCTATATTAACAAGTCTAGGTTTCAAAGATAATGTCTATAGTACCATTTCTAGGTATTTTAAGGCTTACGTCTATATTACCGTGTCTAGGTATTTCAAGAAGAATATCTATATTAACAAGTCTAGGTTTCAAGGATAATGTCTATAGTACCATTTCTAGGTATTTCAAAGATGATGTCTATATTAGTGAGCAAGGTCTCCTACGCCTGTGGTGGTCTTCCAGGACCACCAATGCTTCAGGTACTCCAATAATTCCAGGCACTCCAATGTTTCAGGTACTCCAGTGTTTCAAGTACTCCAATGGTTCAGGTACTCCTTCAAGCACTCCAATTAATAACAGATTCACCAATACCAGACACACCAATACCTCCTGGCACGCCAGTTCCCTCCACACAATCATCACCACTATACTCTACATCAGATTAAAAGTCAATTTCTTCCCACCTTAAAACAACGAAAAATTCATCTCTAATAATCACCGAATAGTCAACATCAATAATGTTACTCCTTCCAAATATTATGATCTAACATACCAATGCTGCAACATTAAACTACATATCTGCATTCCCAGCACTGTAACATTTACGAATCTACGTTGACAACGGATGACGTGATTTCTCTGAGAATCTAGAAAACTTTAACATATTTTAGTGACAAGTTTAAAGAGAATTCTTAAATCACCAAAAGGACCACTTTTTAATTGACGGAACAATTCCAATCAAGGCAAGCACAAACTTAAAACACAGTGCCAACCAAGACCTCCAAATCGGCATTCTCGGATATGTCCAGACTGATAAGTAAACGCATCGCAATGCCTCCATATCCCGTCACAATATCAACATGCTCTTTCTGCCACCCTCCCACAAAGCACAGTATTTATCACACACTATTTTTGTTCATTATTCAGAAATTTATCCTTACCAAATACATTTACAATTTGTCGAACAATCAAACAATACTGCAAAATAAGCATACAATGTAAAACAATCATATTCATCATAAGAAGCTAATCCACCTCATAATCACATCACTCCCCTCTAAATCAAATTACTCGCCAAGTATTGTGTCTGTCGTATACATACCAAACACAATGCATACCATATACCCAAATCATAATATACGTCTTTGCATGCAGTAACATGACTTTACATGTTCACACGGTGCACAAGAAAACGGAGAGTACGAAGAATTCTCATATGTCCAAGAAAGCCCGATGGTCAGCCCCATGAACAGCCCCATGAACAGCCCCATGAACCCCACGAACAGCCCTACCAACACCCTATGAACCTCACCTGAAAACCCCAAGTCGTGCCTCACAGGTAATCCAACCCCCCCACCCCAAGGTCAAACAATTCAGCAGTTCGCCTCATCAGCACATCCACAAAAGCCATTTTAACCGGGCACAACAGACGAGCGAGGACCAAAAAGAAAAGGCCACAAGAGCCCAAAACAATAGAACAACAAACACTCGCGAGAGCGTGCGAAATAATAGGTAGCAGATTGGGCGCGAAACCGTGAACAAATTGATTTGAACATCTTTTTAGCGACATGTCGGACCACAGCGAGAACGAAAGCGGCGGCCCCGTGTTCGAGGTGCGCAGCGTCGGGTGGTCGTTGGACTACAACTCGTTGAGCGAGGACTACAAGCTCGAGACGCCGCTCTTGTTGCAGGACGCGAACGGGCCGTGCCCGCTCATCGCGTTGGTGAACACGCTCTTGCTCAAGTACGAGTTGCACTTGCGCAACAGCGACTACGGCGTGGAGGACGACGCGGCGACGCAGGCCAAGAACGCGGCGGTGCTCCTGTTGAAGAACGCGCTCGCGGTGTGTGCGGCAGGTGTCGGCACCATTCTGTTGCAGCGCTTGCTCGCGCACTTGGGCGACCTCATCTTGGTGTTTGTCAAGGACAAGCCAATGCACTACGAGGTCGACGAGTTGTTGGCAGCGTTGCCGTTGCTCCACACCGGTTTGTCTGTCAACCCCAACTTGATCAACGGCAACTTTGACGACTCCCAGTTGTCGCTGCACTTGTTCAAGTTGTTTGACCTCAAGTTCAAACACGGCTGGTGCTTGAACCAGATTGACAACGAGGATATTGAGTGGAATTTTACCACTACCACAACAACAAACGGCCCCAACACCACCACCACCACATCTACAAGCAGCAGCAGCAGTGGAGATGACAACCCAGACAACTACTCCAAGCTAATTGAGCTCTTCAACGAGTTGCAGACCTTTGACCGTATCCAGGACTATCTTCTTGTCAACGACAACCGCACCAACATTAACCAGATCCAGTTGTTGAAGAACCAGAAGTTGATCAAGAAGTGGTTGAAGATCAACCTGACGCAGTTGACAAAAATCGGCCTCAAAAGATTGAACTTGGACTTGCACAACGAGGAGTTTATTGTGTTTTTCCGCAACAACCACTTCAACACCTTGTTCAAGAAGAACAACCAGGAGTTTTATTTGTTGATAACCGATGCGTTGGTGAACAACCCTGTTAACAAGATCACATGGCAGCTGCTTAATTCGATAAGTGGGAGTGACGATCTCTTTTTCAATGGTGACTTTCTTCCGGTGTTTGACTTGGACTTTGATACGCATGATCAGGAGGACTATTTATTGAGCAGGAAGTTGCAGGAGGAGGAGGATGAGCGTGCTGCGAAGGAGCTTGAGGAGCTGCAGAGGCAGAAGCAGAAGCTGAGGTTGAGGAGGGGGCTTTCGAGGAGGGATAGAAAGAAGAGTTCTGTTGAGATTAAGAATCCTGAGAAGAAGAAGAAGATGAATTGTGTTATAGTTTAGGGAAAGTGGTGGAGTTTGATTTGATTGAGTACTTGATAATTGGTTCATCTAGTTTAGTATCGAGGTTGCAATTCTGGATCTACAATTTATTGAGAAAAATTTTACAATTCTTGAGGTTCTAAATTTTACAATTCTTGAGGTTCTGAATTTACGATTTATTGAGGTTCTGGATCTTACGACTGAGGTTCTGGATCTACAATTCATTGAGGTCCTGAACCTTACAATTCACTCAATTACTGAACTTTACAATTCACTCAATTACTGAACTTTTCAATTCATTCAGTTTCTGAATCTTTACAACTCATTCACCTTACCGATTCATTACAGTTCTTGTACCTCACCAAAATTCACTTTATTCACAAACCCCCACTTGACACTCCATTCACATCACCTTCAATTCATAATACCCACCTTTATCTACAAGGTACCCCAAGTACCCAAACCATCCTATTCCAGAGAATCCAATCTTTTTGTCAATGGCTGCAAATCCTACTGCTAGCTAATTCACAAACATAATTGGTACATTTTAATTCACTAAAAAAGCGTTTTTGATCTAAGGTTTCATTTTGCAGAAAAGGTATGTTGACGTTTAATTTCAATAAAATATAATCGATATCTGTTGTATTCTTCTATTATCGAGAAGGTTGTTACTTTATAAATATACAATATAAATGGTAATTAGAACCTAATATTCTTCGTGTATGGTTATGTTACAATTTAATATTCTACACTTTAAGATGGTTATGTTACCCTCTATTATTCTTCAACATAAAAGATGGTTATTCCATATAATCACCATACAAAGGTTGTTACCATTTAAAATACGCAATATAAAAAGATTGTAATAACCATCTAATATTCTGGAATGTGAGATTACTGTCTATACTCTACATTATAAGATGGTTATGTAACCATCCAATACTCTACAGTACAAGATGGTTATGTTACCAATCTAAACCGAAATTATCCAAACTTCAAAACTATAAAGAGAGTTCCTACAATAATCAATACAAAAGATGGTATTACCATCAAAATTCCAAAAAATGGTTATTACCACCTTATTAATCTACAAGACATACCAACCAATCTGAAATTCTCATCATCATCAATATGCCATTCTAAAATACATTTTACTCGTCTCCAGCATCCTGCTCTTCCTGCTCATCCTCATCCTCTTCCTCCTCCTCCTCTCCCTCATATTCCATCGGATCAAACTCAGACCGGATGGTGTCCATCTTGCGCAACTCATTCGTGTTCGGCTCCCTCAACTTGAAATTGATCGCATCCACCGTGCTGTCCCTCAAAAACCGGTTTATCTCAGAGTTGGTCGACGCTCTGTACTTCTTCAAGTCGATTCTGCCCGTTATTGGATACCAATACGCCGCCTTCCTCTTCTTGCCCTCAGGAATAAACTTAATCGCCAACTCCTCGTTTTGTTTCGTGAACCTCTGGAAGTTCATCTCGTAGTTCTTGACATGTTTGAATTTGTACTCCTCGAGCGTGCTTTCGTCCTCGTCCAACAAATTCACAGGCTGCTCTCTTTCTGTCGAGTGCAATTTCGAGTTGATTTCCGCAGCACGCTTGCTGTCCTGGACCTGGTATAACGAGAGCCATTCGCCGTCTGCCGACGTGATGGGCTTCAAAACAGCCGACTCGAGCGAGTTCTTGTGGAATGCAGCGTCGTGCCTGTCGCCCTCCTTAGTCTTGAGCACCTGCAACTCACGACTAATCGACGCCGATCCCGTGAACTTGACCGCCAAGAACTTGGTGTCCATCATCGAGGTGTCCGGCAACAACGGCCACGCGGCCACGGCCTTCAAGTGCTTTTTGCGGGGGTGCGACAACTGTGCAAAGTTTGCTTGTGATTCCAGTGCAACCTCAAAAGTGTTTTCCACAGCCTTCAACTGTGCCTCTGCGTCGTGCTTCTCCTCGGCCTTCGCGACAGAGGCCTTGCGTGCCTGCTCCAACTTGGGCAACTGCTTCTCGGAAATGTACTCGGTTCTTCTCAAGAACGAAACTCCAGGCTCCGACTTGGATATCTTGCCTATACCGGCGTCCCTCAACAATGCTCTGTCTTTCTGGTGCAACACAATGGGTCTCTCCTTGTTCTTGGGGTCAGACATGTTGTAGATGACTGAATCGTTCGAATCCTCAAAGAAGCCTGAGTTGTTGATCAAGTTCAAGTTCATTCCCAACTCCTCGTCGACATTTTCGATCAAGCTCGTGAAGTTTTCCTTTCTAAACAACGAGCTGATCAAGTGCTCTGCTTCCCTTTTGTTGGTGAGTGTTTCGGTGGTGTTGTACTCCAAGAACTTGGGGTTCAACGGAGGGGGAGGCAAGTTGTTGGAGTAGCGCACCTTCACGATGTACTCCTGGCGCAGTGGTTTGGATTTGGACATGGTGGTGGTGATGATTTTTGATTTTCGAGTTGGTTTTTTTGGAAGTGGTTTTTCTGGCGGGTGTGTATATAAGATGGGTGCAAAAAAAGTGTACATCTCTTCTCTATAACAATTTACCAGGTAGTTTGAAGCATGGATGGGGTAGGAGGATTAATACTGGATGAATCAGTTGTTAATGGGTGTACCGAGTACTCAAGGAAATAGAACTGAGTCAGAACCAACTCGACTGGCGGTTATTGAGTGTGGGATTACTGAGTTTGAATGAGTAAGCAGAGAATAGAACGGTGAACGGGTGTGAGGTGAATGGTTAAGTAGAATTGTGGAAATTGACAAAGTTTTGAGAATTTTGAGAGCAGAAAGAATGAACCTTCACACTCTCATTCAAAAGCTGAATTTTCAATTTCAATGGGTTCATTTACAATGAGTATAGTCTTTCCCACTCCCCAATCTCAAACAAATAATCTACTAGCGCTTTACAACATCATTCTAATCAGAGACTTAATTAAGAATATTTAGAATATAGTAGACTCACAATACTAATAAGGCATTTTGAAAGGCCTCCAAACCAACAGCCTCCTCAATCGCAGTACCATTCAACGTGTATACCAAACCCTGCTCAAAAAAGTCACTGGCAAGTTTCGAGTCCAGACTGGACGTGAAAAGAGAGTACTTCTCCTTCACCATCTCCTTGAAATCTGCACTAACGAACAAGTTCTGCTCGTCAATAACGTTCCAGGAAAAGAACTTCTTGAGCTTGCTTTTCACCAGAGGCTTTTGCTGGGGGGGAGTGTCAATTTCCACATCCTCTTCGCAGTCGTCACTTTCTGGCTCCTCCTTGTTTTTGCAGTGGTCACGAATGTAGTCGACATAAGATTTATCATCATCAGGTTCGAAGTTTCCTTCGTGGATGATGATTCTGGTTGGAAGTTTCCATTCAGTGTCGTCTTCTGAGTCTGTGAACTCACAGTCGTCCAGGTCGTCATTGCTGTCCAGCTCGCAGTCCGACTCGTCGTCTGTAACCACTTTTGCGTTCACAGCCTCTAATTTCGCAGCCAAAGCGTCTTTGAACAAAAGCATCTGTTGCTCAGAATCTCCAACATCTCTTCTAACTGGAGTGACGTGAATGTAGTTTCCTAGTTTGTTAAACTGGAAAGCAGGCCCCACTTCATGCTTGGGTAAGACCAACGCTGATGCACCATACAAGAGGTATAAAGTTGCTAGCTTCATTAATGTTTTTGGAGTAGAATTTATTGTTAAATGTATGTATTTGTGGTTGCAAAAAATGATTTCCAAATGGAATATTGTGAGAGGATTGCCTGAGAGGGGGTTTGGTGAAGGAGTTTTATTTAGAGTGGGTGAGATTGTTTTGAATTTGTAGTATGTTATAGTTCTCTTGAAACTTTGGCTTGTTCTACATTCGAATTAAGGGTATACTTAAGGTAGTCTTCCAGGTAAAACGAACAATATAGAAGCTAACAAGATAATCTGCGTGGAAAAACCACTATTAACTCACTACATATGAATAACTTTATGAAGTACAGAGATTGGATATGTTAGCATTCAGTGTACATGTTTTGAGTTACAGAAATCGCTTACCTTCGTGATTGGCGATCTTTGAGCGATCTTCTTGTCAGGCAATCTTCTTATTATTCAACATTTTAAGCGATCTTCATGAACGATCTTCCTGTTAAGCGAACTAAACAAGCAATCAGAAAACTATTCTAAATCATATTTAAGAAATGGTTGCAAAAATCACTTTTGTGGACTAAATCAACAATCAATACTTCACCTGTCAAACCATTCTCTCACCCCTTTTACATCTGTAATTCTTCTTTCCTAACTGCTACTACAGTTTACATTCACTCATCAATACTACCTAATCTCATTAATGCTTCTTCTCATCTAATCAATTATTCTCATTTATCTATTTAGTTTTATCTCCAAAGTTCAACCCTCATACAAAGTAGGATCCTTACCACCCCAACAAATAACAACATGAGAGTCCGGCTTGTCCAAAGCCTCAAGAATCTCAGGATCCAAGTCCACCTTACCCAAATGAGAGACCGAATCCAAGTGGTGTGGGTCCTCCTTTCCATCTGGCAAAATGTCCAAGTTCTGCTTGATTCTAGGAACCTTCTCCGTCTTGACCAAAACAATAAAGCCCTGCAAGTAGGACCACTTGAGCAAGATTTCCGCCGGCGACAAGCCAAACTTCTTGGAGAGGGCCACCAACTCCGGGTCGTCCAACTTTTCTGCGTGGGTCAACGGAGCGTACGCCTCGCACAAGATGTCCTTCTCGATCAAGTACTCGCGCAACTTCTGGTGCGCCAACCAGGGGTGCAACTCCAACTGGTTCACCACCGGCCGGACCGAAAAGCCGTCCCAGTTGTAGATCTCCTCAATGTGCTGGATCCCGTAGTTGGACACCCCAATCGACCTGATGTGCAAGATGTCGTTGGAGGGGTTGAGCACCAACTCCTGCAACGCCTTCCACGAGCCCAATCTTTTCTCCTTGCTGGTCAATGGGTCGTGGATGAGCACCAAGTCAACGTACCCAATGTGCTGCTTGACATCTGCGGCGATTTTCTTGAGTTCGGCAACCGTGGCGTCGTAGCCTTGCGCGTACGTGGGGATCTTGGTGGTGAAAAAAACGTCTTCTCTCTTCAACTCCGGGTGGTCCTTCAAGTAGCGGGCGATGCCCTGGGCGGTATCGCCCTGGTTCTGGTAGAAGACCGCAGAGTCAAAGTGTCTGTAGCCAGCCTCCAAGGCCGCGTATACGAGGTCGGCGGTCTTGTTGCCTTCTACCAAGTAGACGCCAAACCCGGCAACAGGGATGTGGTACCCGTTGTTGAGTTTGTACGTAGAGTTTTTGGTCAATTGTATGGAAGAAGTTAAGTTGGACATTTTTGGTGTTCAAGGGTTGAGATTTTGTTGGTATTTATGTGATTTAGGTTGCGATTTTTTATCTAGAAAGTTCGGTATGGATTAGTAAGTGGATAAGCCGAGTGGCGTATTTGTTGGAGTAATGATGATTGTGATGTTTCGATTTTAATGATTGTGATGTATTGACTGTAATGATTGTGATGTATGAATCGGAGAGTATGTTGATTGTAATGGGAGGGTTATGTTAGTGTGGGGAGTTTTAGTGGAGATTGTAAAAGTCATATTAAGATTGCCATGGGAGAGCCATGCTTAGGTGTATTCAGAGATTTATGAGGTCCGACTCTTGTAAACATATCAGTAAGATTTGGTAGGTGACAAATAATGAAATATACGAAATATTGTAAAAACCTTCTACCTCCTCTTTGGTTTAAAAGTAGGGAAATTTACTGTGGAGAACAAATTGAAAACGTTATTGTACAATATGTCCAACAAATAGGTAAGACTAGATGGCTTATTTAGAGTATCTGTGGTCATAAGTTTTCTTATCTGAAATATACTGTGATTGCCAGCAATCTTTATTCTGTATACTGAATATTTCCAGTTTCATGCTAGCAGCAATCTAAATCACCGAGGCAATACTGGTTACCAGCCTCGTGGTGTAAATTAGATTGTAATATAGGTATTATATTTGCAGAGAGGGTGAGGATAGTTGGATACTACTTATACTACTTACTCTACTTACACTACTAACACAACTTACACTTACTTAACACTTCACTTCCAAGCTTTCTTGTTCTTTAATTAAGAGAATGAGTTACGCTATTTAAAGATATATAGTACACTTTATTGCTTACCAGCCCACTCTCAGTTCAATATTACTCCCTCTTCTCTCACTTCTTACCCATATCTCACTCCTTACTCATTTCTCACTCCTTACCCTTTCTCACTTCTTACCCTATCTCATTCCTCACTCCCTCTCTTCACCTCTAATCCTCCTATGTTCTCTCCATCTGACGAGAGATTCTCGTGACACCCACCAATCTTTTTTCCAATTGACGATAAACTAAACCAATCATCATGTCAGGAAGAAAGAAAACGCTCTTGAAAGTCATCATCCTAGGCGACTCTGGGGTCGGCAAGACGTCGCTCATGCAGCAGTTCGTCAACAACAAGTTCTCGCACCAGTACAAGGCCACCATCGGCGCGGACTTCCTCACCAAGGAGATCACCATCGACAACAACAAGCAGGTGACCTTGCAGATCTGGGACACGGCCGGCCAGGAGCGCTTCCAGAGCTTGGGCGTGGCCTTCTACAGGGGCGCGGACTGCTGTGTGCTCTGCTACGACGTGACCAACGAGAAGTCGTTGAACCTGTTGAGCTCGTGGAAGGACGAGTTTCTCATCCAGTCCAACGTCAACAACCCGCAGGACTTTCCATTCATCATAATAGGCAACAAGATCGACGTGGACGACCTGAAGAAGATCCCGTCGTTGCAGAAGAAGTTGACCAACATCACGAACAACCAGTTGGGCGGGTTGAACTACCCCGTTTTCGAGACCAGTGCCAAGGACCTGATAAACGTGGAGAGTGCGTTCGAGGTGATTGCCAAGATGGCGTTGCAGCAGGAGGAGTTGAACGAGGCGAATGGAAATGATGTGAATGATGATTACAATGATGCGATAAACATTCATTTGGAGAGTGATGGTGGAGGATGTGGGTGTTAAGTCTTCATGACCATATCTGTTGATTTCATGACAAATAGCATTTGGATGTTGATTCATGATACATTATCTGATGTTGATTACTTGATACACTCATCTGATGTTAATGTTGATTGTACTGAATATACATTATGGATGATGTTACGTGATCAAGTATGTTGAGTTATGGTTGCAATATTCTTGATTATTATTAACATTGATAACCGTAATATTGATGTTAATACTCTTCAAGGATGATAGAATGTTTAAAATTCGCTAGAGGGGGTCACTGAATAGGAGGTTTTTTTCATGGTATTGAGGGTGTTAATATGTTGTTTGGATGTTAATAAAATGTTATACACTGTATGTAGATGGGTATATATGGTTGATGGAGATTCTATGACTTTATAATTGTAGTATGCTATGAGATTTTCATGAAAAGAATATTCAAGGTAAGAGGATTATTCGTGCAAAAGGATTATTCAAGAAAGAGGATTATTCAAGAAAAAGGACTATTCAAGCAAAAGGCTTATTCAAGCAAAGGGATTGTATTTGAGTGTATACTACAAAAGGATTGTATTTGAGTGTATACTGCAAAAGTATTGTATTTGAGTATATACTGCAAAAGAATTGTATTTGAACGTATATTGCAAAAGGATTGTACTTGAGCATATACTGCAAAAGGATTGTTTTTGTAGCATATGACGTTAAGGACTGTATATCAGTATATAACACTAAGGATTGAACTTGAGTACACAACGCTAGTATTTGAGTTATAACGCTAATAACACCAAGGATTGTATTGAGTATATAAAGCTAATATTCGAGTATACAATAGTTAAAGCTAGTATTCTAACTGGGAAATAAACCGAATCATGGTGCAACATCGAGAATATAATTGTGAAAACGATTATGTCATTTCAGGTTCACTATAAAATTTCGCAGCCAACGAAATGATAGTACACAAGAAGTCACCAACTAAAAGAGTAAATTAGCTAAACTTTCACTCATATAGTCACAGAGTAAAGATATTTGTTGTGATTCATTTCCAAAGGAAGTTAGAAAAGTAAAACGTGTACTAATTTGTTAAGTGTGTTGACATTGACTACTGGTTATTTACTTCAGTATTAAACAGTATCAACAAAAACATGAACCCTCACTCATCTCTACTCATCCTTAATCTCATTCACCTACAATAAACATTCACCCACCATAAACATTCACCTACCATAAAAATTCACCATAAAGTCTTATCTACTCTTAATACAAGCACAGAACAACTTGACCAAAGTGTCCACCAACGGATTGCCAGTAGAAATTTGTCCTTGTTGTTGGTATTGCTGCTGCTGGTGCTGCTGCCCATGCTGCTGTTGATACTGAGGCTGCTGGTGCTGCTGGTACGCCTGTTGCGGCTGCAGAGGCCCATTGCCCAAGTCAATCACCAAAACACCAGCATTCTTGGGGTCCATGTGGTGCAGCAACCCCATGTCGCTGCACATGGAGTCGATGGCCGGCTTCAACTTGGCAACCCCATTCTGCGAGTGCAACCCCTTGCCCACAATCACACGCAAGTGCAGCTCACCGTTGTTGACGGCCGCCTGGATGCGGCGCTGCAAGATATACTCTGCCTCCTTGACGTACAAGCCGTGCAAGTCGATCTCGTCGCCGGCGCTGTCCGCGTTGTTCTCGCGGAACACGTACTCTGCGGCGCGGTGGTTTGTTTCCTCGGCCTCGGCACCGACCCGTTTCGCCTGCTCGCTCAACTCGTGGGCCCGGCCCTTGTCGCCGCTCTTGTACGCCTGCTGCGACTGGTGGCTCAACTCCTGGCGTTTTTTGTACAAGCGGTCCGCCTCGCCGCGCAACCGTTTGTACTCGCCGTCGGTGGCGTGATTGTAGTCTCTGGTGGTGTCCCCGAGGCGCACGCCTCTGTCTACGTCGGCCATGGTGTTTTTTTTTTGGGTGCAAATTTTGCGAGAACAGGAAATACGAAGGACTGTTAAGGGACTATGCGTTAGTGGGGGAGAATGTCGAAAGTTTGGGGGGAGTATATCTTGAACTTTTTATTGATGATTGTAGTGGTTTGTTTGCGACTTTTGTGATGTTGGTTTTGAGTGTTATTGTGGTGATGTAATGATGAGTTTGTAACTTATGGGTTTAGAGTATGAATGTGGAGTGATTAGACAACTTAACTTCTAATGAATGAAAGATTAACTTATCTTCTAATGAATGAAAAACTTACTCTACTATCTTCTAATAAATGAGAAACTAACTCAACTATCTTCGAATGAACGAAAGACTACTCAACTATCTTTTAATGAACGAAAGACTACTCAACTATATTCTAATGAACGAAAGACTACTCAACTATCCAACTATCTTCTACTGAGCTAAAGAGTTGACTAAACAGAGATATATAACACTTTGTATAGACATCACATTCGGCCTTGCCAAGAGGAATGTTCCCCCGCTTGGAATTACACTTTTAATGACGTAATCGACTAGCCGTTTTCAGATGAATGTGATTACCACGGCACCTTGTTTGACTTCACGTAGTCTTCCATCGAATGGTCTACTACCAGTGGTTCTCAGCTAACAATGAGTAAATCATGGAGATGCTAGTGACATGTAGTAGTCTAAATACTGGAGAAACTAGTCTATTAATCTGGTGATTGTAGAAACTAGTCTATTTATCTGGTGATGTAACATTTAGTAGTCTAAATACGGTGATTGTAGAAATCAGTCCATTAGTCTGGTGATGAACATTTAGTACTACATACTGATGATTATAGAAACTAGTCTATTAATCTGGTAATGAACATTTAGTCTCTAATTACGGTGATCAGTTAAACTAGTCTAATAATCTGGTGATGAACATTTAGTCTCTAATTACGGTGATAGTTGAGAATATTTGAACTTCTGAACCTCTGAACTGCTCTTGTAATTAGTTATCAGTTGTCAATGAAAATACCCAGTCTCAATTTGGTTATCAGTTGTCAACAAACCTTTAATTAAAAACCATTCATCCGTTAGGTTATCGGTTGTCAATGAAATAAAATGGAAATAACTAATCCAGTTTTGTTCAGAGACAACTTAAAAAAAAGAGCATAGCAATCTACAAATTTAAAAATTGAAGATGGTGAATTCAAACGCAAACACGACATTTGATCTCCCTGAAGGGGCCGAGAAACACACCGTGCCGGCCGAGGAAAAGGACGCTGCGTCCTTCTACCACAAGAGCGAGTACGACGAGAGCAGCTTGAGCAGCCGCAGCGATTTAGACATGGTGGAGCTAGAGTCGAGCGATGTCATCATGCAGCGCAAAATGAAGTTGGTCAACGACGCCATCGACGAGATCGGGTTCACCTGGTACCACTTCAAGTTGTTCTTGTTGAACGGTATGGGTTATGCTACCGACACTCAGTTGACGTATCTTGAGAGCACGGTGCGTACTTTCATCAACTACCAGTTTGGCTACAAGTTTGCTGTTTCCAACGAGTGCTACGCCGCCGGAATGATCCTAGGTGCTGCTTTTTGGGGTTTCCTGGCCGATTTGATTGGCCGCAGAATGGCATTTAATGCGTCCTTGTTTCTCAGTGCAGCTTTCACGATTCTCGCGGGGGCCATGGGCACCATGACCACCTACTGTCTTTTTGTCTTGCTTCTTGCGTTCGCTGCGGGTGGAAACTTGGTGTTGGACACATGCGTGTTCTTGGAGTTCTTGCCGCACAAGAACCAGTGGCTTTTGACGTTCTTCGCCTTTTTCTGGGGCATTGGCCAGACAATCACCGTCTTGATTGCGTACGCGTTCTTGCCGAGGTACTCGTGCGAGTCCGCAGACAACTGTCCCTCGCACGAGAACAGGGGCTGGAGATACGTCTACTACACTAACGGGTGCATTGTCTTGGTTTTGGCCATCTTGCGTGTCACCGTCATCAGATTGAAGGAAACACCAAAGTTCTTGGTCGCCAACAACAGAGACGAGGAGGCGATTCAGGTTTTGCACGAGGTCGCAGACAAGTACGGCCGTACCTGCTCCCTTACTCTTGCCCAGTTGGAGGCTTGTGGTACCATCACCTCGAACGACGACTACAGAAAGCACACCAGCATCAAGGGCACGTTGCAGCTTGCAGGAAAGCACTTGAAGGTGTTGTTTTCGCTGAGAAAGTCAACGAGATCCACGCTTTTGTTGTTTTTGTCCTGGTTGTGCTTGGGTATTGCGTACCCATTGTACTCGTCTTTCTTGCCCGTTTATCTTGCCACGAGAGGCGCCGAAATCTCTGCACCTAACGTTCATGGTGTCTACCGCGACAACTTGATTGCAAACGTGTCGTCCGTCGGCGGGCCCTTGATCGCCGGTGCGCTCTTGTACTTTGTTCCTGTTCTCGGGAGAAGAGGCGTTATGTTCATCGGTGGCGTCACCACCATGGCCTGTCTCTTTGGATACACTGCCGTGAGAACCAGAGCCCAGAATGTCGGGCTCAGTTCGGCCGTCTACGTCACCTTGTACATTTACTACGGAGTCATCTACGCCTACAGTCCCGAGGTCATGCCAAGTTCGGCCAGAGCAACAGGTAACTGCTTGTGCTTGGTCTGTACTCGTGTCGCGACTGCCATGGTGCCTATTATTGCTTGGTTCAGTAATACTCTGAGCCCAGTTCCAATCTGGATCTGTGGCGCTTTTGTTGGCTTTATTGGAGTCATTGCTTTGTTTTTACCTTTTGAACCAAGTAAGACTAGAGTTGTTTAGGTTTGGTTCCAAGTGGGTGTGTTAAGGCTTGGTTCCAAGTAGGCTGTCTAGTCTTACCCTTTGGTTAGTCCAGTAGACTCGTCTAGTCTTATCCTTTGGCTAGTCCAGTAGACTCGTCTAGTCGTTTGGCCAGTCCAGTAGACTCGTCTAGTCGTTTGGCTAGTCCAGTAGACTCGTCTAGTCTTACTCCTTGGTTAGTCCAGTAGACTCGTCTAGTCCTTTACTCCTTGGCTAGTCCAGTAGACTCGTCTAGATTTTCAACAATCTTCTTGATATTTTCGCGGTTGGCTACGTGAGGTCAGTACTCCAATGCTGACACTCAACTACCCAATCTCCAAATATCTGGTTCTTACCCGGAGAGTCGTCTAGAACCACTGGTGGTCTATTCACTCAATATTTATTCTGAAAATGTTTTTTTTTTCAATTTTTCGCAGCAATTGATTTTGGAAAGTTGCAACAATTGGCTTTTCTTTTTTTGGCATTTTTCTTCGCTCTAAGCATTGAATTGCTTTCAAGCAGCCTCAAACAGTACATTCTTACAATTCTCTAGGCATTTCCTTTTATATCACTTACAATCAACTTAAATCCAGCTTTTGTAAGCAACTCGCGGAACTCCTACATAGATTCACAGCAGTTGTATCCACATCCAAACTCTTCAAGAAATCTTTGCACTATATCCATTTTCAACATCTTTAGGAAATCTCTGAATGTCCATATCTAACTACTTTGGTAGTCTTTGCCTATCACAACCTTTGCATATACATATCCATTTTTAGGCAACTTTTGAACAGTTACTTTTTCCTTTACTCAAAACTTTACTTCAGTGACTTTCACACTCCTTTGAGAGATAAGAATTTCAGGGAGATTGAGGAATTGGTTTAAAAAACTTGATCTATTCAACCTTGACGTCACTCGGTGAATTTGGTGGCAATGGCCTACTTGAAATTAAGTCACAACTTGAGGGTCTTCTATTCAAAGATACTTCCAACTCACTTCTGTATCTTTCGATACTTCCAACCCACTTTTGTATCTTTCGAAGCAAGCTTCAGGGCCAAGGCTTAATGAAAATGACCTTCCAATTGCTCTGGGTCAATTCAGTACACCATCACTTGGCATGAAGTTCTCACCACATGTTATTCTATCAAAGGCAACCACTTTCTAATGCTCACGATTCCCCCTTTTTTAAGCTCCTTGAAAATACTGGTGGCTTATCCGAACCCCATGAGTTATCCGCGACTTGGTTTCATCTCATTAAGCTGCTTATTGTTTTAGCAAGAGAACATACCTCGTTTCTGACCACCTTGGTTCCATTAGGAACTCCGAGCTCACAGCAAGTTCATAGTTTCTCCTTCAACCTCGTTTCCAAACGAACTAAACTCAAGAGAGGTGATTCAACCCAGAGTCTGGGAATCACGATCGTCCTTGCAACTATCAAAGGATACTTGTTTGAAAACTTGGATGATTTTGAAACATCTCTCACTCCAATATCCCAATTCTATTGAAGATCCCCTACTACTTTCTTGGGCAACAAGCTCAGGTAATGGAAATGTACTTTGTACCTATCGCCTCTTCAGAAGCCTGCGAAAATGTAGCCATTATTTTGGCAATTGTTCCATTTCAAAGAACATCAGTGCGGTTGAGAGAGTTCTGTTTTCCTTCTTGGATATCCTTAATCCCACACCCCAATCCATGATTGACTTTGTCAAATTGAACAAATATCTTGGCTTTTTATTGAAATTTGTTCTCATCGATGAAGAAGAGGCTACCCTTTGCAGTTTGACTCCTCTTGTTACCTTCTCAGGACATTCGGTCCGTGACTCAATAAAACCTGTCACCACCTCACGATTTTCAATCAAACTTAATCGCACTTCCTGGGGGTTTGGTGGGTAACTACTACGATAATTTAGTCCCACTCTTCTTCCGTTAATGGATTTACTCCGTCTAAACCTTGCAACTAGTCCTAGATACCTAACGTACAACGATTCTGTAAAGTAAAAACAGCATCATCGGTTGAGGATTATACTCTTGGTTCAATTAAATGTACTCAAACACTTGTGAAGCAAAATTTCGGTTGTTATCTTTGTGAGAAAGTTTACCATAAAACTTGACGACACAAGTGAGTTTATTGAGTTTTGATCTGCACACTTCTTTCCAATACAAAAGAGTTGAATGTTCTGATGATTGGTTCTCGGTTCTGTTTTGGGGTACGCGATTAGAAAAGTGTATAATTCATTGAATTTGAAAAGAACATGCTTCACACAGTTGGAAATTTGAGAACACACTCATCCTGGAAACCATTGAGTGTATGACACTTAATACTCTTCTCTAAAGTCCCCAGTCATCTAATGGAGATATATGACCACTAGAAATGCAACCACTTACGCCAGTATCACTTAATAATAGCATATCTGGAGGTATATGACCTTGGAAAGGTATCATACACCATTTCATTTAGTAGTATACGGAGACAGAAGAACCAGAAATAGGTATCCTCTTACCATTTAATAAGCGCCATTTGGAGTTTTATCACCCTGGATAGACATTCCCTAACACCATAACAATTAATAAGCGCACATCTGGAGATGAATAACCCTAGATTGACATCCACAACTCTGGATCCGCTTAATAAGCGCACCCTCTCAACTCTTACGTTCCGTTTAAAAAAATTTGCAGCTCATTCCAGATTGGGACGGTAAACTTTCAAGTAGTCCGTTCGTGTCAGACCACTCTTCTTTAATTGGCAGTCACAACAAATACAGAGAAAAGTACTGTGCACCTGTAAGTACGAAGCCACAAATGTCGAACTAGATGGTTTGGGAAAGAGTTACGCGGCTGTATACGTACGAAAATGGTGTTATCAAGAAGACATTGAGTGAGTTGGAATTCAAGAGTCTCTCTAATAACCATCTATAACGATACTTTCCGAGCTTTTGTGTCTTCAAAACAAACACGTCTCAATCTTTCCTATTGTTTGTCTTATCTCGTGAACAATAAAGCCAACAATACTCTAGTCTATTTCCTCTCTTGTCCAACAATTCTCTCAAAAATAGTCATCACTTGTCATTTCTCACTAGTCAACTTGTGATTATTTCTAGTCACCACTTGTCGTTTCTCGATAGTCACCACTAGTCAAGTCTCCCGAAGTCACTCAACATTCTCTTTAGACACTTACCGTATCTTCTACATCATATCTCTCATTTTCTCTCATTTCTATACAATAAACCAGATTATAAATTACTTGTGTCTCAGGTTGTGGATAGTCTTGATGATGAAATCAAGGATAGGAAGGTGAGTCTTGAAAGGCTTCTTCTTTGGCACTTCAGCTTCCTGGCTGACAGTTGGCTTGACGGCGTTCTCTTGTGGTCTGGAAGACATTATGGTTGATTAATTAATTAAAGACGACGAGTTGTCTACTGAAAAGTAAGTTATTAATGGATTAAAATCACTTTCAACGAGGGATAGAGGCAGATGGCCCGCCATTTATACAACACGCTGGTTCGGCCGTAGTGCTGATTTAGCTTCGCAGTACCGGAGTCTAATTTCTTTTTCGTTGATAATCCCGGGAACTTAGTTGCAAATCGCCAGAAGCGTCGAGGTTTTGATTTACAGCCGTAGCAGAGCCAGCATAGCCCACATAGCCCTCCCTTGGTGTTGACGGGATAGCGGGCTTAACTCGGGCCCGTGTTGACGAGTATGCGAATGACGAGTGCCAGTGACGAGAACCAAACCACGGAGGTTATCCGTAAAGCCATGTGCTGATAATCTTACGATCAGCTTCATGACGAGAAAAACTTGTTTGGACACTAAGTCTCGAAGTCTTTTAAGAGCTGTTTTCGAGGTAGATGATACAAGTTAGGCTTTATTAGGTGACACAAGTTTTACTTTTATGTTTGTTAGATGTTACAGTTTTGATTTTATGTTTGTTAGGTGACACAGTTTTGCTTTCACGTTAGATAGGTGACACAGTTTTGCTTTCACCTTTGTTAGACACACTTTTGCTTTCACCTTTGTTAGACACACTTTTGCTTTCACCTTTGTTAGACACACTTTTGCTTTCACCTTTGTTAGACACACTTATGCCTTCACCTTTGTTGAACACACTTTTGCTTTCACCTTTGTTAGACACACTTTTGCTTTCACCTTTGTTGAACACACTTTTGCTTTCACCGTTGTTAAACACACTTTTGCTTTCACCTTTGTTAGACACACTTTTGCTCACTTTTGTTAGACACACTTTTGCTCACTTTTGTTATACGCCACAAGTCTTCAAATACTTTAGGCTTAGTTAACTCTTTGAGGTAGTGTTTGGAGGTTTAGATTGCAACACCAGGCTGATTTTATACGAGCATGTCTGATCTAGATCTTCAGTGGTCAGGCAATCTGCCGCGCCTATGATATAAACTTTTCTACTAAGGCTTGATTGGAGAAGGGATGCTCCGCCACCATACTAGGCCTGTATTGGAGAATGGTATGGGACCCTGTTCAAAAAATACAATCAAAGGATAGTGCAGTTTACTTTTGCTGTGATCCAGAGAATAATCTCTTTAATCTTGTTCCTTGTATCTACTTATTGGCGGAATGTCCAGTGGAGTTAAGCGGAGCAAATTTTTTGTAGAAACGCTTGGTTTTACCAAAGAAGATATGTTCGCGAGCACTGGGAACGGCTTTAGTGTGTAGATTTGGGTGTTTAGATTGTGGTTCTTCGGAAATGAGAGCTCGTGTTGAGAATTTTCATGAACAGGATTTCCTGTTATAATTGTTAGGGGGGACAATTGTTGAATATTATAGTTCTTTTCATTTTCTCTTTGACTTCCATATTAGTACTTGTAATTATCACTACTCAAAACATTTTCTCGATTCACAAACTGGACACCTGAGATCCTTCGTGAATCCTACAACCACCGTATTCCACATACATTGTACCTGTCAAATCATTGCGTGTTTTGTGCTAGTATTGATTCTCATCGCAGATCCAGCTTCTCCACGTTATCTTCCCCACCTTTCAATCAATGAGCACAACATTCAAGAATATTGTTAATTTTGGTACTTTTATTTGTTCTTTAATATCTGTTCTATGGTAATTTTAACTGTGCTTTGGTACTTTTACCTTCTTTGGCATTTTAACTGTACTTTGGTACTTTTACCTTCTTTGGTATTCTAACTGTACTTTGGTACTTTTACCTTCTTTGGTATTTTAACCGTTATTTGGCACTTTACCTTCTGTGCTATTTTAGCGTTCTTTGGTGACATTATCTGATCTTTGGTATTTTATCTATCCTTTGGTAATGCTCAAAATTCTTTGGTACTTTCAACTCTTCACCTCAACTCTTAGCCCGTTTTCAAGTTCACTACTTTGTCGTTTCAATTTTAAGCTCATTGCTTTGTCCTTTTCATATTTAAGCTCATTTCTTTGATCTTTCCATATTAAGCTCATTTCTTTGACCATTACATTTTTAAATCATTTCTAGTCTTTCATTTTAAACTCTCCTCTAATCCTTTTCATTTTTAAATCATTTCTAGTCTCTTCACTTTTAAATCATTTCTAGTCTTTCATTTTAAACCCATTTCTAATCCTTTTCATATTCAAGCTCATTTCTAATCCTATTCATATTTAAGCTCATTACTTTGTCCTTTTCGTACTCAAACTCATTACTTTGTCATTTCGTACTCAAACTCATTACTTTGTCTTTTCATTTCCAAACTCATTAATTTGTCTTTTCATTTCCAAACTCATTAATTTGTCTTTTCATTTCCAAACTCATTAATTTGTCTTTTCATTTCCAAACTCATTAATTTGTCTTTTCATTTCCAAACTCATTAATTTGTCTTTTCATTTCCAAACTCATTAATTTGTCTTTTCATTTCCAAACTCATTAATTTGTCTTTTCATTTCCAAACTCATTAATTTGTCCTTTCCTTCTTTCAATTTTAATCCCATATCTTTGGTCCTTACATTTTAAATCATTTCAAATCCTCTTCTTTTTAAATCTTTTCTAATTCCTTTTAAACATTTATTGAAATATAAACCTCAGTCAAACACTATCAAGCTAGTGTTTGATTGTTTGATTACTTCTTACCAGCCTTAGCAGCAGCCTTCGTAACCTTACCAGCCTTGTCAGACTTAACAACAGACTTAATAACACCAACAGCAACAGTCTGTCTCATGTCTCTGACAGCAAATCTACCCAAAGGTGGATAGTCAGTGAACGCCTCAACACACATAGGCTTGGTTGGCACCATCTTGACAATCGCAGCGTCACCCGACTTGACAAACTTGGGGTTGTCCTCCAACTTCTTACCGGTTCTTCTGTCAATCTTCTCAACCAAGGTGTCAAACTTGCACGCAATGTGCGCCGTGTGGCAGTCCAAGACAGGCGAGTAACCCGCCGCGATTTGGCCCGGGTGGTTCAAGACGATAACCTGCGCGTTGAACGACTCCGCAGCCTTGGCTGGGTCGTTCTTGGAGTCGGATGCAACATTGCCTCTTCTGATTTCCTTGACCGAGACATTCTTCACGTTGAAACCAACATTGTCGCCCGGAAGACCCTCGGTCAACTGCTCGTGGTGCATTTCGACCGACTTGACTTCGGTGGTGACACCCGCAGGCGCAAAAGTCACAACCATACCTGGCTTGATAACACCCGTCTCGACTCTGCCAACTGGCACCGTGCCAATACCACCAATCTTGTAGACATCCTGCAATGGCAACCTCAAAGGCTTGTCGGTGGGTCTGGCTGGGGGCTCAATCGCGTCAATGGCCTCCAACAAGGTCTTACCCGAAGACTTTCCAGCCTTGGTCTCCTTCTCCCAGCCCTTGTACCATGGGCAGTTTGGAGATGGCTCAATCATGTTGTCGCCGTTCCAGCCGGAAATAGGCACAAATGGCACCGACTTGGGGTTGAAACCAACCTTCTTGACAAAGTTGGATGTTTCCTTGACAATCTCCTCAAATCTGTTCTTGTCCCACTTGACCGAGTCCATCTTGTTGACGGCCACAATCAACTGCTTGACACCCAACGTGTACGCAAGCAACGCGTGCTCTCTGGTCTGGCCGTCCTTCGAGATCCCCGCCTCGAACTCACCGGTACCGCCAGCAATAATCAAAATGGCACAGTCCGCCTGCGACGTGCCAGTAATCATGTTCTTGATGAAATCTCTGTGGCCAGGAGCGTCAATCACAGTGACGTGGTACTTGGGGGTCTCAAACTTCCAAAGAGCAATGTCGATCGTGATTCCTCTCTCTCTCTCAGCCTTGAGCTTGTCCAAAACCCACGCGTACTTGAAAGAACCCTTGCCCAACTCAGCCGCTTCCTTCTCAAACTTCTCAATGGTTCTCTTGTCGATACCACCGCACTTGAAAATCAAGTGCCCGGTGGTGGTGGACTTACCAGAGTCGACGTGTCCAATAACGACGACGTTAACGTGTACCTTATCCTTACCCATTTTGAAGTGTAGTTGGGAAAATCAGGAAAACTTTTTCGACCCTTATTTATATGCTGCAAAGACCCTGCTGCAATAGTGGGCACAAATGACAAGTCACTAACTTTTTCCGTTTGAAGGGGAGGGGCCACTTTTTGCTTCCTTTTGGTCACTTTTCAGTCACTTTTCACGGTCACTTTTCACGTGTGTAGGGTTGGAGTCCTGGTGGGTGGTTAGTTTGGATCTGAGATCTTGTTTGTGGATTCAGGGTCCAGCTCGTAAATTTGTTTGGTGGACACAATGATGAGCTGGGTGTAATTGTGTTTCGTTTGGTGGATATAGAGATGGTGAGATGGGGATATAATTGTAGAGATATGAAATGGAGAGAATAGAAGTGGGGGGTATTAAATTGTAGAGATGTAAAGAAATGGAGATAATGTAATTGTAGAGACATAGAGAACTGGTGAGTACAGACTTGGAGGCACAAAGTGAATTGGAGGGTACAGATTTGGAGAGACATAGAGAAATTGAGTATAGAATAAGGAGAGATTGAGAAATGGAGAATAGAATTTTAGAGAGCAAATTTAGAGAGCAAATTTTAGACGCAAAGAATCCAGAGAGAATTTTAGGGAAGAAATTCAAAGTGAGAAATTTAGAGTGAGTGTCAAGGTGCTTCGAAGACGCCAGTCTTTGAACGGCACCTTGGTTTACAGTCTAGAAGTTTCGACAGTGCCAGTCATTGAACGGCACCTCCCCGATGATGCATCGGAAGGAGTTAACCTTCGGATCGATACTTGGTGAATTTCAGGATCTCCCAGATGAAACTGGTAAAACAGTTGCATCTGCTAAATACTCGAGCTTTTGAGTGTGTGTTACAGTGCAACCAGAAGTGCATTAACACCGAGAGGTAGCATGAACATGAAATAGCTGACATAGAGGACACAGCCCGAGCAGATGGGTATAAATGCTCCATGTTATCCGGGTGCTGAGAGAGGCCAGACGGTTTTCTAAGTAGCAAATATTCATATAGCCTTTAGAATCTATAATTACTTCAAATCAAGTAACAGAGCAGTTGACAACCATGGCAAGACCAAGAGCTTCTACCAAGGGCAGATCCCCGGATCCTGCCAACGCTTCTAGCCAAGCCCTGTCAACTCGACAGTGAGAGATAGACTGAGAAGTATAAAAGCAAATGGTAGTGATCAATTAGGTTTAAAAGACCCATGAACATAAAATTAGAAAACAATTTGTTGCAACCTGCTGTTAGAAAGCATAGTCAGAGTATTTATGTCATAAAATGAGCATAGAGCCAAATAATGTGAGCATTTAGTACTCAGGTTATTCTCCAAAGCCAAATTTACTTGCTATTCATATACTTGAAAACCAAGCGTATGAATACTGAACATTCTTTACATACTCATGTACTACACTTGAAACCAAGTACAAATGTACTAGCACATATATACCTATAATCACATATACTTGAAAATCAAGCTTATATTTGCTTGCAAGATCATATCTACGTTCACATCCACTTGAAATCCAATGTTTTTTGAATATCCTTTACACAGTCATACTACACTCCCATATACTTGAAAACCAAGCACATATTTGCTTGCAAAATCATATCTATATTCACATAGACTTGAAAACCAAGTACATATGTGCTTGCACAATCATGTTCTAAGACACATTCATGCTTCATTCACATTTATTTACACAACCAAGTATATATACTTGCACAGTCATTCTACATTCACATATACTTGAAAATCAAGCACATATATGCTTGTACAATCATACTGTGTTCATATATACTGAAAACCAAGCACATATGTACTGCAGAATCAAGTTCTTAAACACAATCTACATTATATTTACTAGCACAACAAAAGTATACTTGAACAATCATAATATATATTCACATATACTAGTACAACAAAAGTATACTTGCATCAACCATATAATATTCATATATACTTGAAAACCAAGTATTCAAATGCATATACAATCCACAACCAAAACATATACGCTCCAATCAAACTACATTCATATTGCACATCCAAGCATCTCAGTCCATTCTAAAATACTCTATACTACCTCGTAAACTTGGAAACCTTCTGTGCTCCCCTAGGCCTTCTTGTCCCCACATTCTCCAACTCCATCTCCTTCGGACTACTGCCCAACTTCTTGAGCAACCTGCGGTCGTTGAGCACCGACTCAGCGTCCTGGTACCCCACCTCCGTCACGAAGTCCTCGTCAAGCGTAACGTCAAAGTCCTTCTGCTCCTCAACCAGGTCCTCGTCGCGCAAAAGGTTGATGGAGTCGTCCCTGCCCGTGAGCCGGCCGTACTTCTGTCGCTTCGCACTCGTTTTGCGCGGCGACGGGAGCCGCACCAGCATGTTTTCCTTGTTGGTGTGGTCGTCGTCAGCACTGCGCTTCTGCGACGTTTTCGCCGTCGACGGCGAACTGGCACTGCTCTCCGAATTCGAGCTCTCCATGTGCTTCCCCGAGAGGTTCTTCACATACTCCAACAACGTCTTGGGACGGCTGTACGTGCTGGGTGCAAAAAGACACCACTTCAAGTCGAGGATGTCGGGCATTAGCAACGTTGGTTTTCCAACGGAAAGCTCCAACGTCTCCCACAAGTACGCAATGGAAACTATGGGGATCTGCCAGTTTTTGGCCGCGTTGATTTTGTTCTTAGACGATATGGTTGACACCGACAGTGTTGAACCCTGCTGGTATATAGGACAGTTGATGATGTCTGAATGCTTGTACTTGAACAACTGCGGGCTACTTTTGACCAATGCGTGCTTGAACAAGTTGATGTTGACGATGAGCAAGTCGCGCTGCGACGCGAGCGACTCGCAGAACTCGAAGTTGAGGTACCTGATCAACTTCTCGATGTGGAGGAGCTCGATTCCGGTGAACCCAGAGATGCAAATCTTGAACTTTTTGTTCAGCGGAATGAGGCCCTTCATGGGCAGTCCCCAGTGGTCCAGCAGCACCTTTTTGTAGTACAAGGAGCGTTCTATGAACCACTCGGTCACGATACGAATGTCGCCGTTGCTGACTCGGTTCTTGACGGAGGTGGGGAGGATACGGAGCATGATGTTGGACTGCGCTCCGTTCATGGCTGGCAAGATTATATGTGTAGTTGCATCCATGGAGGCGTCGATCGCAGAAACCTCGCCGTTGTGAGATTCGATAACCGTGGTGAGAAGTGACGTTTGGTGTGGAGTGAACCCAACAAGAACAAAGTTATAACCCAGAAAAAGGTACTTTAACGGATCTTGGTCAGTTGTCACTTCTTTTTGTACTTTTGAGAATTCTAAGCTTTCCTCCTCTTCCTCCTCTTTTCTGTTCACCTCTTCGTCGTCCCATACAGATTCGTGTGCTAGTTTTCGTGTGCGTTGTCTGGAATGATCCATAATGGAGTTCCATATCTCAGAGTTGTTCTGCGTTCGTCTTCTCGGGCCCTCCTCCACAACAACCCTACTTTTCACCTCCTTCTCCCTGTTTTTCTCCTCTAGTAACTGGTCCCACACCTCACATCCCTCGTAGTACTGAACAGAACTGCCCAACACATACGAAACCGCGTTCAACAGCGCCCCCCGCACCATGCAATCAAAGATCCAGATGGGATGCACCACGGGAATCTTCCACTCGATCGCCTTCTCGTACCGTCGTCCTGCGGTCTCCGTCAGTACCACACAGGTGTTCGCGGTGGTAAGCGAGTCCGTGCACTTTCCGCCGTTATCAGTGATGAGCTTGTTCAAGTTCGCCGGCGACAAGTACTCCTGGATCTTCATGTTCAGCGACAAGTGCTTGAGAACGCGGAGCCGGAAGTGGTCGCGCTCGAAAAGCGCACGTAGCAGCTCGATCTCAAACTCGATTCGCGACATGCACACGTTCATCTCGTCGAATATCGGTTTGCAGTAGTTGTTCACGTCCAACTGCTTGGACCCTTCGTCCTCACCTTTTAGCCAAAGGCTGTATATCTTGAAGATGGACTCGTGGTTGATGAACTTGACGTCCGCCCTTTTTCTGATGCAGTAGTTGTACTTTGCGGTGTCCCGTTCGCCCACTATGAGGAACTGCACGTCGCTCATGAGGTCGCTGTAGTGGATTCCGCCTAGTGCTTCGATCTTTTTGGCGACCTCATCCCGGACGTTGGATAGGATGCCTGTGCAGCAGAAGGATAGGTTGTGGAATGGTTTATCCATTGTTCGCGTTACGCGTTGATTTTTTTTGAGATTAATGGTAAAGATTATCTTTTTGGTGAACAATTATTTGATCTTTTATTGTGGAATTGAATATAATTGAATGCTATGGTGATTTGAAATTTCGATGAATATATTTGATTTTATAACATTGAATCTTTATACACTCATTATTAAATACTCATTTTTTCAGTACTCTTTATGTAAGTACTATCTACATAAGTCTATCTATATAAGTACCTCTCCATATAAGTGCTAACTATATAATCAATCACCTCTATATAATAAGTAGTCTCCATATAAGTCTCTCTATATAATACGCAGTCTCCGTTTAAGTACCTCCATATAACTACTCTCTATATAATTAGTCTCAGAGCAGTCACATTCCTCCAACTTCTCTTTTGATATTACGGAAATTGAATAACTACAACGACGCGTTTCCCCAGTTTAGAAATGTTGAATTAACTGTTAGGTTCTTGAAAGTATTCAACAAATTCTCAGTCAATATTGATTCCAGATGTAGTTCATAAGTTTATATGATCTGAGTAATGCAAATCAAAATATTCTATGATCTGAGAAATAGATCACAAGATTCTATGATCTGGGTAGTGTACTGAATTTATTGTGACCAAAATGTTCACACAAGCCAACCAACCTCGAAACAATCAAAATTATCTTCTCTATACCTAAAATGAAGTACTATATCTATCAAAACTAATCAATTGCTTCTCCCTCCACTCTCCAAAACCTTTACACTTTTTTCACGTTTTCAGTCTTTAAACTTTTTGCAGTCTTTTTTTGAGTCTTCATTTTTTTGCAATTTTAACATATTTCTACAATAATGGTAGCAATTACAAGAGCCCAACAAATTAAAACCTCGGTCGAAACAGTCACCAAGACTGTGGGCAAATCCAAAATCACCAAAACAAAGGTGTCGAAAGAAAAAACAGTCAGAAAGACCCCCGTCAGGAAAACACCTAAGAGAACATTTGAAGATTCTGTGGCACATATCACTACGCCAGAGAATTTGGAGTTGCCTAGACTGTTTGTCGAGTACCATTCCGACGACTTCGTCAACGGCGTCAAGCTGGTTATCGCAAAAGACGCGTCGCTCTACCCCGTAATTGTGCATGCCAACTTTGACGTCTTCAAACGCGAGGACGCGGCACCCTCTGCGCTAAAAGACAAGGCCTTGATCGACTCGTACTGGTGGTCGTTGATCTCGAGCGTGATTTCGCAGCAGGTGAGCGGTGCGGCCGCGCTGTCGATCAAAAAGAAGGTCGAAGCCACCTTGGAGGGCGTCCTCACGCCGGAGCAGTTGCTTACTAAGTCCTACGACGAGTTGCGCGCGTCAGGCCTCTCCAACTCCAAAGTCAAGTACGTGACACACATCAGCGAGGTGTTCTCTAACCCCAGCTCCAACCTCTCCAACCCTGCCTTCTACACAGAACTGTCGTTGGACGATTTGTACAAGGAACTTGTAGCTCTCAAAGGTATAGGGCTTTGGTCAGCCAAAATGTTTGTTCTTTTCACCATGAAGAAGATGAATGTTTTTGCGCACGAGGACTTGGGTGTTGCCAGGGGGGTGGCCAGGTACTTTGAGAAGCGGCCGTTGGAGATTGAGAGGATAAAGAGGGTTTTCAAAGAAAATGAAGAGTTGGGTGATCTTATTACTAAGGGCAAAAAGACTACGTTTCTAAATACTAGCAATTCCAAGAGGGACTGGACTCCGTATCATGATGAGTATGTTAAGTATCATGCTGAGGAGTTTCAGCCGTATAGGTCTGTTCTTATGTTAGTTCATTGGAGGTTGAGTGCAACTGTTGTTGAAGCTTTAGAGAAGTAAACATGAAGTATTATTAATGAGAAGACAATTGCACTTTTTGCCAAGACTAACAATAAACCAGAATACCAGACAGTTTTATTACAACGTACATCAATAAAAATTTCATTCCAAACTTTACGAATTCCATTAAGACTATTGAACTGTGACGACAAATATTCCATTCGGGATTACCCAAAGAAATTCGGGATTACCACGATTCGGTATTACCAAGACGAATTCATTCGGTATTACCAAGACGAATTCATTCGGTATTACCACAACGAATTCATTCGGGATTATCACTCAAATCGCTCTACAATAACCAAACAAATATTCAGAAGACACACCCATCAAAAACAATAAATAACACCAAAAACGCCATCATCGAATATCCAAACTTATGAGAACTGCTCTCAGAAGGCTTGGCAGGCTCCCCTCCAATACTAATAATCTCACACAGTGTTTCATTTCTCTCTTTGATCTTGTTCAACTCATTTTCAATCAGCTCAATTCCATAGTCCAAGTCCAGCAGGTCCAAAAACTTCAAATCCTTGGCTACAAATCCATGCTCCGACACCAAATAGCTGACAAACTCGCCGATATCGATCTTGTTCTTGGTAAATGTGTCGGTGTGCGCGTTCTCAGAGTCGTGCAACCCATACTTCTTGTAGGAATAGTCGTGGAACCGCGAGTCTTCTTCGTCAACCACGTATCTCGTCCACTGCTTCAAGTTGGTGCTGTCAGACTGCAAATCCTCATACGTTTTGATGTTTGAAGAGAGTGCTTCGTTGATGTGTTGATTGGGGTGTGCAATGGCTTGCGCTGAAACCTCAATCTTCAGCTCCTTCTCACTCTTCTCTTTGAACTTGAGAAACTCTTTAACCCAAGACGTTTTTGAGCTAAGAACCACGTCAGGCATTTTCTGCTCCACCTGCTCAAGTGGGTAATCGCTTTCTGGTGCTGCAGTCACTACCAGTACAAGCGAAGCGTAAATGGTGGTGGTGACGATGTTGTGGTTCTTGAAGTTCAAGTTGTTCTTGAGTCTCTGCAAAGACCTGTACGTCTTTGACTCATCCGACACTGGGGGTAGGAGAGCCTCACCTATTGTTTTCCCTGGAGCCATTGGTACTCTTAGAGACTTTCTTTCCTCTGAGGCATGCTTGATGGAGGATTTGATCAGAGTGGGAATGAGGTTGCTTGCGTAGTGTTCTTTTTCGTTTATAACTAGGGAGAGTGCGGATGCGAGGGCAACCGAAAGAATCCAGTACTGGAAGACTCTGGGAATGTTCATTAAGGTTCTCCAGATTTTTGCAGCCAAGAATAAAAGTTTACAAAAAGCAGGTTTACAAATATATGGAGGAATATTGAGATTTGATGCAAAACTTTGGCATGAACATTCATAGAACATATTTATAGTTCAGTCTATACTATGCATAAAGATAAGTAGAACATATTTATCGTTCAGTCGTATGCTACATTAATAGAACATATTTAAAATTCAGTTATATGCTAGGCATAAACATTAGAAGAACATATTTATCGTTCAGTCATATGCTACATTAATGGAGCATATTTAAAATTCAGTTATATACTAGGCATAAACATTAGAAGAACATATTTATCGTTCAGTCATATGCTACATTAATAGAGCATATTTAAAATTCAGTTATATGCTAGGCATAAACATTAGAAGAACATATTTACCGTTCAGTCATATGCTAGACATAAACATTGATAGAATATACTTAACATTCAATCATATTCTAGGCATAAACATTAATGGAACATATTTAAAATTCAGTCATAAGCCAGGCATTCTTCAAGCTAACATAAATTTGAAGATTATAAAACATTCCAATTGTTCTCAACCATCTTCCATTGTAAATGCAAGTGTATTTTAATACAATCAAGTAGTTTATGTATAATTAATGAAGTACATTCATCTATCAACTCAAGAACGTTCTCTTACCCTTTTCTCCAATCTCTTTCACCATTATCGTTCCGTGCAATTTAAAGTTTGAGTTTAGATAGTGCCGAAATCTGGGATGTGTAAGATCAGATGAATACAAGACACGTAAAACTTCCCATGAATCTTGATGTCGCGGGTACGTTTCTATCGTTCTAGTTAATGTACTCCAGTAATTCGTGAGAAAGAGCGAGCGTATTGTATGCGTTTGTGAGAGTTTACCAACGTTGCAAACGTTAGTATATGCAAACTTAAAGTAAAGAAATGCTTAGAGCACAAACGTTGATTAAAAAGCTTGCTTTGGTTGGTTACTAAACGGTGTTCTGGTTGATTGAGATTCACCTTACTTCTGCAAACTAGTTCCGAAAGGTGCGTGTTCGGGCACGATCAAAAATGCTGGAGTGACACTGTAGTGACAGCAACCAATAAAAATACTATGCCACACGCACTCGAGATCCCGAACCAAAGTTGGTTGAGGGAAGCATAGACGTGGACGAGAAATTACATAATCTAGCATACGGATAAATTTGCAGCCAGCCATGCTAAACAGTGAGCTGTATTTTTTCACTACTCACTCCTCAAATAGGAGGAATTACCCTCTAAGGAATCGATAAGATTACATTGTCAAGTTACTGAACTAGGATAAAAATGTAACTACGAAGTCTCATAAAACAAAACTCATAACTGCAAGTCCACTCCTCAATCTTTTAGTTGTCACATTCTCGGTAAAGGAGACTAAAAGCTCCTCACATTCTAAACTCGAATGATCACGCGTGAGTTTAAGTAGTTTTCCCGTTACTAACGGAGAAGTGTTTTTTAATATCCCTAAGTTTTATCTATGTTTTACCTAGAGTTTGCGTGAGGCTTCGTTTACAACCCAAACCTTCAGTCATAAAGCAAACAATCGAATAAACTTCGTCAACGTTGCTCGATCGAAATTAATCCGTACTAGACGACTGGTGCCAAAATAAAGAGACTCTGTAACGGTGCCAAACAACTAAAATATAGTTTATTGTGGAATGTTTTTCAGGGACAATAGTACTATTGGATCTGAACAGTTTGTTGTGAATGCAACGGGATTGAATGAGGAAGTTTTAAGATGGGGAAAATAGAGTAGTAGAAAATGAAGTTAATGAGAGGATAGTTAATTAGAAGGTAGTTTTTAAGAGGATAGTTTTTTAGAGGATAGTTTTTTTGAGGATATACAATCAGAGGATAAACAATTAGAGGACATTTAGATAAAAATCCCACACTCAAATAAAACTCACAAGAATTCCTATACCCGTACCTGAAACCCAAACATTTAAACGGTACCTTAAATCATATGCAGAGTTTTTTATCCCAGATACCAGGCCGTGAGGTGCATGACGCGACTCTGCGCCCAGCTTGGTGAGACGGACAAGCACACACGCAAACAACCGCGGCAGCGGCCGCAGCGCACCCAGCACACACGGCCGGCGCGGCCCATGGGCCCTCGCGCCTTTTTTTTTGCAGCCCATGCTGCACCAGCGCAGTAGCAACGGCTCGTAAGCGCGCCCCGCGAAAAGGCGACACAGAGACGAGCGTTGCCGAGGCAGCGCGCGCCCAACAGGGAGCGAAGCACACCGAAAAGAACGCGGTGCTGCGGCGGGCTGCACACAAACCGGCCTCCTGCTGTTTTTCGCCAGAACTTGGACGGAAGAGGACACGAGTACATGCGTGGAAGAACAAGGCGAGCATTGTGGTGATTGTGATTGTATGGAGGGGATTAGCGAGAGTGTTATTCTTCACAATTGTTGGTATTGTGATGTTTATTCTGTTGATATTCTATTTATTGGTATTCATTGGTATTCTATTTATTGGTATCTATTGATATTCTATTTGTTGACTGATATTCTATTGATGTTCTACGTTGTTCATATATTGTCATTCACCTCTATCATATGTTTTATCTAATAATGTCATTATGTTTTTATTAATATTCATGATGAATGGAAATGAAAATGAAGAAAGGAAGAGAGTAGCATATCCATATTCAGTTGATCATTTTCCATATCGATTCATATTATTCATATTATTCATATTATTCATTTTATTCATATTATTCATTTTATTCATTTTATTCATATCCATTCGTATACATTCATATAATTCATATCATTTATATCATTCATATCCTTTTCCATCCATATCCATTTCCACCCATATCCACTCATTTACATTTCCATTCATCTCCACAACTCCCCCAACACTAATCACTCCTCTAAATATCAAACCACCAGCCTCTCCATCTTCTTCATCTAATCATCTCTTCCTCCTCCCTTCTGCTACCATTGTACCAAACCTTGATTCGTCCTTACACAAACAACCCAGCCGTCCCTCACCCATTTTCCCAAACCATAGCAGGGCCAAAAAGGTAAAGATGGCTATTCAACAGACCAAATCTACCACCTCTCTCAGCTCCACCAACCGCACCAACTCTACCAAATCCACTACTCCACCACCACTAATCCACCACTAATCCTCCAATCCACTCCCCCATCCGCCCACTCTTATTTTCCAACTTATCCCTCCGTACGTAAACCCTACCCAAAAGAAAAGAGTAGAAGAATAACAACAAAAAATACGTACAAAGTTCGCAGTCTAATTGGCATGGGCAAGGATTGTATTTCGAGAATCTGAATTCAAGACTTCTTTCTTTCGCAGGAGCAGGAGCTTGAGAGTCCAGATTAATGACAGAATACCGCAAAGGATCGCTCACCACGTTGGCCGCGGCGAAGACGTCGTTGGCTGCACTGGGGGTCGCTGGGACGGGCGTGGCGGGCGCGCGGGGCACGTCCACGGACGGGTTGCTCGCCGTGGACGACAAGTTTGTCAAGCGCGGCGCCCGCAAGTTGCCCGCGCAGTCGGGCCTCCCGCAGCCGGGCACCGTCGCGAGCTCCATCAGCGCGTTCAACGGCGGATCGCCGCCGCTGGGCGAAAAGAGCGACGCTTTCCATAAAAACACGCTGGGAGCCTACTATTTCCCAAATGGTGAGATCTTTCGGCCTCGTTTGGGCCACTCAAAACGTTCAAATCGCCCGGGAAAGCTACTGGAGGGCCTGGGTGCCCAATCTACTGGTCAGATTACTACCCAAACTTTACGCAAACCAGACAGTTTGTCTGCTCTGAATTCACCAATTTATGATTCAAATGATACATCAACTTTACTGGACCCAAATTCCCAAAACTCCAACAAAAAGGTTATTAGGCAACAACTGTTGAAGAAACCACTTTCACCGATAAACACTAAACATACACCTGTGAATTCACCTGTTAGTTCTCCAGGACCTTTGGTATCGCAATCACCATTAAACCAGTCGCTGTTGGTTCCTCAATCGCCATTAGTTCCCCAATCACCTTTAGTCCCCCACTCCCCACTAAATGCTTCTCCAAACAGCCCAAAATCACCACTACCCAAAAACAACTCCTACAGCAACATCAAAATGTTGTCCAAACAGGCGCTATCCAAAAACATCAGGTCCAACAAGTTGGACACGGCCACCAATTTGCAGGAGCAACCTCAACAGCAACAGCAGCCGCAACAGTTGTACAGCACGCAGTTGGTTTCGCTGGAATCGGCCCTGCGATCGACTCTGCGAGCCAGCTCGCTCCTTTCCGCGCCGCTGGCGCCGCACCTGCAGCAGCAGGCATACAACTACTACCAGCAGTACTTCCAGCAACAGCAGCAGTACCAGCAGCAGTACCAGCAGTACTACCAGCAGCATTTGCTTTTCCAGCAGCAGCTTCAGCAGTTTCAGGCGGATCCGGAAAAGTATCCGCCTCCGGGGCCTCCTCCGCTACCACCTCCACCGCCACCTCCACCGCAGCAGTTTCCTAATTTTCTGAATCTGACAGCGCAGCTGAATCTGAATTTTCAACTGACCCAGGTGATACTGAATAATCTGAATGTTCTGAGTATTCTGAGTAATCTGAATAATCTGAATAATCTGAACCTTCTGGACAATCTGAATAATCTGAATATTCCGACTCATCTGAACATTCCGACCCATCTGAACAATCTGAATCTTCTGAACCAGAACAATCTAAACAATCTTAACCACCCAACCCTCCACCTGAACAACATCATCAAAGCTTCCCCAAAAGATTACCAAAACTCTAACGAGTCCATCTCCACCTCAACTATTCCCTCTTCAGAGAAACAGCTCAAGTCGACACACGGTTCTCTGCGGTACTCGGGA
This sequence comes from Kodamaea sagamina, assembly GCA_030556545.1. Lineage (NCBI taxonomy): Eukaryota > Fungi > Ascomycota > Pichiomycetes > Serinales > Debaryomycetaceae > Kodamaea > Kodamaea sagamina. The sequence goes on along the minus strand of JAKTUG010000016.1, from coordinate 94,016 downwards.
GCGTCGTCTAACTACTCGTCGATCGTGTCGTCGACGCTGCTGTCGCCGTCGCCGTCGCCGCCGTCCATCTCCAACTCGGAGGACTCGGAGCCCAACCCTTCGCATGTGTCTCACACCCCTACGACCTCAATAAACACAGATGAGAATGCAAAAAATGGCGATATTGAGGATTATAAGATAGAGTTGGGGAAGTATGAGTTGGATGTGAATGATAATTTGACGTTTAGGGAGAATATAAAAGATGAAAAGGTAAAGGAGAAGGTAAAGGATGGAAAGATAAAGGATGGAAAGGACACTTTGAAGGATAATAGTGGAAAAAACATTGAAATGGACACTTCAAAGAATATTGGAACTTTAAAGGAAATCAGAAAGGAAAAAGACACTCTGAATGAAAAGTCAGCTGGAAAAAAGAACACCCTGAAAGACTTGTCAACAGTAAAAGAAGAAAGAGAGAAAGAGAGAATAGAGAATATAAATAAAGGTCTTGACAAGGAAAAGGGATTGGGAATTCAACTAAAGGATGAAAAGCTGTATGATCCTATCACGGTGACCGAAAATGGCAATACTTTGATAGTACGGCCTGTGGCCCCAGGAACCTACAACCCCAATCCCCCTCCCGCACCAGTCTCCTTCAAAACCCCCTCTTCGTTCAGAGCAACCAAGTCGTCCGCCGCAAAGGTCAAGGAAAAAGTAGTCAAGGTGAAAGAAGCATCCACCATCAAGGTCACCAAGTCCAGGAAATCCGCAAGCAAGTTCTCCAAGCGCATTTCGGTGGCATTAATACCTAGTGACGACGACGAAGACTTTTTCAGTCCCAGACACCCCGTTCCTGTGCATTCCGTGTCGTCCCCAGCAGAAAGCAGCAACTCGACTATCATACAGCCGGGAACTGCCACCGACATGGAGAGTGACGACGACACAGAGACCCCAGAAAACGGCGAGTTCTTCACTATGACGGTGGGGCTTTCAAGCGTCACCAGTCTCAACAGCAAACCCACCACTCCGACGGTAGCAGAAGACAAATCGCGGAGGGTCTCGATTTTGGAGGATTCTCGGTCTAGGTTCACATTAGAAGACTCACGTTCCAAGGTTGATGATTATCGTTCCAGGGTTGAGGGGTCACGATCGAAGGACTCGCGCTCCAAGATTGAAAAGCCCAAAGATTCTAGTTCCAAGACTGACACGAAGAATAAAAACTCCCAAATCGAGGAAATTCGGACTAAAGGCAAGTCTTTGTTGGACGAAGAGTCCACCAAGCCCACCATAGAAGAGTTGCGGTACAAGATGTATAACTGGGAGGACCCCAGTTTGAAACCTGAGACTTATTCGAGATCTTATACTGATTTGAGTACGAACTCGAAACCTCAAACCGAGTTGACTTCAAGATCTCATACCGATTTGACATCAAGATCTACTACCGATTTGACTTCAAGATATAATACCAACTTGAGTACGAATTCAAGATCTCAAACCGATTTGGATGCAAATTCAAGATCTCATACCGATTTGAGCACGACTTCAAGATCTCATACCGATTTGAGCACGACTTCAAGATCTCAAACCGATTTAGATGCAAATTCAAGATCTCACACCCATTTGGATACAAAATCTCACACCCAATTGGATACAAATCCAAGATCTCGCACCTCCGATTTGAAACATCTTTCGGACCCCCGTACCAAACTGGCTTCAACGTCCGACCTCCATCGCAAAGAAATCACCGTTGTCGAGCCCAGCCACAACTCACGCAGCCAGAAACCCGCCAAAGGGTCCAAGCTGGCCTCGACGTCTGATCTTCGTCTCAAGACCGCCACCTCCGAACATTCTCGCAAGTCGTCCGACCCACGCAGAGCACCAAACATGGACCATATCAAAGACCCCCGTATATCCTCAGGGGGAAGCATTCCACGCAGCACGTCCGAGTTCCGCATCGGCAAGCCGATGATAAGTCCTTACGAAAACAAGCATATGCCGCGCAGCACTTCGGAAGGACTCATTCTGTCGTCGGAAGAATCCAATGCTGAAACCAGTACTCCACCTAGTACGCTTGAAACTCGCCAGACCAAGAATGCGAAACAAACAATAACCACACCTCCAAGCACATTGGACACCCGTTTCGGCAAACAATCCAATGCCTTGAAACCTGTGACCACGCCTCCAAGTACGCTAGAAGCGCGTTTCGGAAAGCAGCCGAAACCATCGAAAACCGCTAAAACGAAAACGTCTCCGCTAGACCCTCACGTTACTTTGAAGGACTTGGAGGACGACGACGATGTCATTACGATTCCACTCTCGGTGCAGCAGATGAACTACGATCCGTTCCAGAAGAAAGAGAGGATAGTTAGCATGTTGCCGGACCCAACTATAGACGTTGTTTCGATCTCATCGCCGCCACCCCCAAGAGCCCATCCGTATGGGAAGGACGATTCTAGAAGTACGCTCGGCAAAGAAGATTCCAAATCCACCCCCAGCAAGGACGATTCCAGAACCAACAAAGAGGATATTCTTATTCTTGGCCCTGGTCCCTCCAGCTTGTACCAAACTGAAACCAAAGAACGTCCCAAGAAAAAGTCAAAGAAACCTGAGAGAACATCCAAGTATCTTGACTTCACCGACGACAAACTCGACAAACTCTTGAACGACGAGCAGGGTGAAGTTCCACCGAGAGGAGACTTGCAAGCGTTGACCAACCAGAGAGTCAGAAGCCACGATAGAGGGTCTTCGACGTCGATTGCTGCTCCTGTTGCTCGTCCAACCACACCTCCACCCAGAACGACCGATTCCAGCCTGCCACTGTCGATTCCACCAACACCTCCTCCAAAACCAAGCAACTACGTCGCGAAACCACCCAAAAAGATGGCAGCCAGCGCAAAACTGACGGGATTGGCACCTCCTAACGCTATCGGCACCTCCAAGCAAAGAAGTAGTTCGGGTGGGTCATCCAGAAACGTTCAAAGTAACAAATCTGCCTCAAACAGCTCCGCCAAATCGAACACCTCGGCACCAATGTTGGCCCCACTGGCCCCAGCAATGCAGTCGAGCAGCGGCTCCATCTTCGGAACACCTCCGTCGTTGGTGTCTACGCCTCCCAGGATCATGCACTCGCCAGTAATCTCGACACCACCAGCAAGAAGACCCCCTCCTCCACCAGTAAGTGCACCAGTGCCCCAGACAAAAACCTCCAAGTTGATTTCCGTCACCAAACAGAAGAAGAACAAGAAGGAAAAGGTTGCTGATACTCCAACCTCTCCAGATCTAGTGATTCCTCCAAGAAAGGGCATAACGGACGCTACTTTGAATGCTCCAATAGCACAATCATCTTCGATGCCTGATTTCAAACCTCCACAGGTGAAGGATGTTGAAGGTTCTTCACCCGCACCGAGTACAGGCACCACCGAATACAAGCCCAACCCAACCAAAAGATCACTTCTTGATGTTGTTGAGCATCCATTGAATCCTGAACACCCTAAACAGCCTGCTTTGCCTAAATTTCAACCAAAGGTACAACCTCTACCTAAAGTTCAGGCTTTACCTAGGGTGCAATCGTTACCAAAGGTACAGTCACTTCCAAAAGCACAATCCACGCCCAAAAACCACCTCAACTTGCCGAAAATCCAGGCTACCTTGCCAAAAATCCAGGCTAACTTGCCAAAAATACAGGCTAACTTACCGAAACTCCAGCCCATGATGCCCAAACTCCAGATATTCCCCAAACTCGCGGCAGGAAAACCAACCGAAGCTCCGCCAGCATTGCCTGCTGACATGGCCAGAGGAAACGCTTCTGCTCCGACGTTAGTCCTGCAAGCCAACTCGTCCAAGCCGTTCAAGCCTATGTTTGAGCATCAGGAACCAAAACGCTTGGATCCGCCTCTTCAGGTTCCTCCTGAATTGCTCGTTGTCGAAACTGACGACGACTATGAACTTGACGACGACGAAAGTACGAAGATAGGCATCAAGGGGTTCTGGAAGAAGATCTTCAACCCTGTCAAGTCGCCGCAGATCTGTTTTGATCCTAATTTGGACCACGACGAGAGGGCTGCGATGATGGAGGCGAAATCGTTGCAGGAATCTGCCCACAGTGGTGGGGTTGAGTCTGAGGTCACCAAAAAGAGCGGTTTTGTCTTGGGTAGACGTGGAGCCAAGCTCGTATACAAGAAGAAGGAGGAGGCTGTTCATTTGGTGAGCCAAAACCCTGTTCCTGAAGTGGTTGAAATTCCTGAGGAGGAGGATGAGGTGGAGGAGAAGGAATCTGAAGTGACTGAAGATTTGGATGAGGGTGAGGATGAGGATGAGGTTGTTGATGGTAATGATAAAGGTGTTGATGATGGTGAAGTTGAGGTAGATGATGTTGAAGATGATGAAGACGACCTGGAAGATGACCTCCAATCCGAAGAAGAACCCGAGGAGGACCTCCATATAACAATGGAGTCGTTTGAATTGCCCGACTTCGAGGCCGACGACGGTATGTTTGACGACATGATGCACGAATTGAACGACATCAGTGAACAGGACCATGAAACGTTGATTAAAGCAGCAATGCTCAATGGAATCACCACCACGACGTCCATCCCCCCCAAATTACTGAGTGGATCCATACGAAAAGACCCGTTCTTGAAGGACGACGAGTTGACCAGCGCACAGATTATAGACCAGCAGTTGAAAGACAAGCAGGATAGCGATGCAGGCCCCATGATCAAACCACCGGCGATGTTCGACAAAAAGGGAAGACCCATGTCTGAGGAGTTGTACATCGACGACAACATCCGCTTCTTGCAGCAGGAATTCATATGGTCTGGCCTCGAGGAGCCCGACATCAAGAGCAAAGTCGATGACATCTTTGACTCTGAGTTTGTCAGAACGTGTCGCTCGATCATCGACGCACCCGAAGAAGACCAAACGTTGGTCATCAGCAGCGACCAGTTGAACTATTTGTGCACGTCGTTGACCCTCCAGCAACGTCGTCGTTTGCCTGGGCACCTCAAGTTCATCAAGCAGTTCAAGGACTTCAGCTACGTGGAGCTCAACATGAAGAAGTTTGAGGATTTCGAGCACAAGGAGATGCGTGTTCCGCGTGCGAACATCGTCAAGAGTCCGATCTTGAGGAGGTACCTGGTGTACCCCGCAGCGCCCAGACGCAGCCGTGCGAACACGCAGGCGCGTCCGAGGGTGGCCTTTTCGAACAAGGTGCACATCACGGAGACCTTTGCGGCGGACCAGTACAAGCGCTACAACAAGTCGGTCACGCAGTACACGTTGACCGAGGCGTTGGAAATCAAGAAGATTAAGAATGAGTTGAACAACTACAAGTGTCACGAAATGTTGGTGCACGAGAACTCTCAGCAAAACACTCACTTTTTCTACTAGGATGTATAAAGTGCACTTTATATTAGTTAGAAGGTATGTAATACTCTTTGATTACTAGATGATATAATAATGATAATTTGATATTTATTTGAGATTTATAAATGGTGTATATACTGTATATGTTATGATGTCTTCATAGTACACTTAAAGTTGATGTCTATATACTTTGTAATTTGATACCATAATTTGAAAAGTTGATATATGTACACTAATATGGCATCTATACATAAATCTACATGAATTGTGATATTCACACTCTAAATGTATGATATCTATTCACACTCAAATTCAAAAATTCAAGAAGATGCATTTTCACTTGATTCACTAATATCATCAATTAAATCTACGTAAATAAAATGTTTCACATTAACCGGTGTTTCAAAGAGTATCAATGTTTCGTGTAGTATTGTAACACATTGCCACCCATCTGGAACCCTGACACCTATATTTAGCAAACTTCCCCAAATTCTTGGATCACTTAACTCGGAATGTGCGACTAACTCCCACGGTACGTCGTGTAACTGTGGTTTGAAAGTAACAATGGGATGTGGTAGTGGTGGTCAGGCGGACTCTTCACCTGGAAAGTGATGTCCACAAACGGAAAGAAGGTTCTTTCAGCCAATTGCAACCCGTCTTGGCCACTCTCACGCAGCAACTGGTAAAAGTACTTGCCAGTGAGGAACTTGACCTTGTAGACACCAGGCTTCAAGTCCGACCAGGTCTGCGAGATACCAATGTCCGACTTCTGTGAGGACAGCAACTCGGGATTGAAGACCCAGTTCTTTATGCGGCCGTCGTTGTCGGTCTTGGCCATGCCAAAGGGGGTGGGGGAGTGTATTTCGTATGCTGTTTCATCTTCTGGTGCCGCAATTAGGGGCGAGATGTAGAAGATTTGGCAGGTGACACCGCGGGCTGGCTTGCCGATGGTGGTGTCCAAGATGTGGCAAGTGATTGGGTCGACAGACATGGTGGTAGTTTTTACTTTGCTATTTGAGATAAGATTCGGGGAAGGCCGATTGATTACGTAAGATATTTGCACCCATGTAAAGAGATTAAGAGGGCAATTGGATAAGGATTCGAGTAGTGGAATTCAAGAAGTAGTATAGATCAAGAGATAGATTCAAGAGATATTCTGTTATAGATTTAAAAGGTATTAGGTATAGATTCAAGTGATATTTGTCCTTTCAAGAGAGACTACGTTATAGATTCAAGAGATGTTGGTTATAGATTCAAAAGATGTTGGTTATAGATTCAAAAGATGTTGGTTATAGATTCAAGAGATATTTTAACAGAGATGTTGTTATAGATTCAAGAGATAGGTAATAGACTATATAGATTCAAGAGATAAAATCAAGAGGTTGTTATTTATTCAACAGATATTGTTATAGTCCAAATGATAGATTCAAAGAGATACTATGTAATACTCAACAGACATTATGTTATAGATTCAGAGATATTGGTTTTATAAGATATTGTTATTCTTTCAAAAGATAGTTATAGATTCAAAAGTTAGCTATAGATTCAAAAGATAGTTATAAATACAAAAATAGCTATTGATAGAATTAAACATATATTGGCAGATTCTCTAAAGATAACGGAGTCATTTTCCTAGGAAAAGCAAGATGGGTCCACAGAGTTTGCCGCGGATCATACCTCCAATCACTCCGATCATTCTCCCTATGCAATATATGATCTATGATCCCATTCACCAACTTGAAGTTCACATACTCAAACTTGTTCACAGTAATAAAAGTAGTCGTATTTAACTCTTTTATATGCGGCTGGTGCTCGCTCTTGACACACTCTAGCGAGTTATAGAGCAATCTGTAGAGCCTCTGGAGACTGAACGGCTTGACCGTCTGGAGCCTCGACACCTTGATGAGCCGGTACAGCTGCAACTTGTGCCGTGCCTCGTGAAATATAACAGCCCGGGTGGCTGCAGGGTCTGCTTGCTCCCGCAACGCCCCATGAAATGTCCTGCATGCCATGGCAGACTCCGCCATGTTGTCTAGCAACATGGAGATGTGCTGGTCCAGGAAAAGCTGCACCAATTTGAACTTGGCAAAGTCGTGTCGTATCATCCACACCACCAACTCCAAAATAAGCTGGAATTCGGTCACCACTAGCGTTGGAGTGTCCTTTACTTCGACTATTTCTACGTCTGACGCATTTTCTTCGACTATTTCTACGTCTGGCGCATTTTCTTCGACTATTTCTCCGTCCGACGCATTTTCTTCGTCGTCCAGCACTTGCACAATCTCCTTCAAGTGTGTTTTGTGGATAATTATGCTGTCGTCCCCAAAAACCGCTTCCTGCGAGTTGTTTTCGGAAATCTGGAGAAGAGACCGGCTCATTTTCCTGTGCATCTCCTCTGCCTCAAAGTAGTAGCGTAGTGGAAGTTCGTCTGCGGGAGGAACATACGGCTGCCAAACATGTGCAAGAAGCAGTCTATATTCCAAAGCCTTGGACCAGAATGCCACCTCGGCCCTCAATGTCTGGTCCTTCATCTTCCACACCTTGCTAGCATTCAACCTCCAGCCCTTTCTGAAGTGGTGGTAGTAAAACCCGTCGCCTTCAACTTCCACGAGGACTCCGTAAAAGTTGTCAATGTTGATTCCCAGGATCACGAACGCATCGTTTGGTACTGAAACATCTATGAACAGGTTACAACCTGACGTATCATCAATAGTGAGAACATAAAACAGGACGGCTGTTTCAAAAGTTTGGGTTTTCCGTCGTATAGTTTCCTTTTGGATTATTCCTTTCACGCGTCCCACAACCACAGACCGTTTAATCGGGTGGTTATTTATCAATATGGTGTTTGCCAATGGCTTGTCGTAGTAGGTGTGGGTGTCTTTGGCACGGTTGATATCAGTGATGAAGAGGTGGACCGGTCGGTTCATTGTTGGCGCCAAGTGGAAGAGCTGTTCTTCGTAGTACGGAATGCCGTCGACAATCCTGTGGATGTGGTTCTCGCCTGGCGCAAAGTCCACTCTCATAGCGACGCGTTTCTTGATCTGCGACACGCTTTGATCATAATAATGCGACATTGGATGTCGTGAAGGGAGGGTGGGAGGTGGTGGAGTCAGAGGGTGGTTTTTTTGCGTGGGGAGTGAGGAAGATGACCAATGGGTTGATTTAGTTGGCGAGAGAGTTTTCAGCCACCTGTTTCACCACTCTTTTCAAGGTATTTTTGACCCCGACACCACCAAACCGTCTTATCTAAGAGATGATCATCGAAAATTTCAAAATTCTTTTCACCAAGATGCCGTTATTTGAAGTGAATGGATGGGACTTGAAGAGCAAGGTTGCAGTGGGTGGTCCTGCTGGAAAGAAGAAGTCCAAGAGAAAGGAGAGACAGATAAGGAAGGAGGAGCAAGAGGCGGCAAGAGCAGCAAGGGAAACAGACAATCAAAAGGAGGAAACAGAGAAGGAGGAATCAGAGAAGGAGGAAACAGAGAGGGAAGAAACAGAGAAGGGAGAACCTGAAACTAAACTGACAAAACACTCAACAGACAAACCAGCATCCAAATCCAAACAATCAAAGAAGAGAAAAGTGGAAGAATTGGATGCCCCAGAACCAATGCCTATAAGCACTGGAAAATTGACTCCATTACAACAGAAAATGATGGCCAAGTTGTCAGGATCTAGATTTAGATGGATAAATGAACAGTTGTACACCATCACTTCTGAAGACGCACTAGACTTAATCAAGAAACAACCGTCTTTATTTGACGAGTACCACCAAGGGTTCAGGTCGCAGGTGCAATCGTGGCCCGAGAACCCAGTCGATGTGTTTGTCGAGTCCATAAGACAGAGGGCCACGACGAGACAGGTGAACGCACCGGGAGGATTGCCCGGTATCGGCAAGCAGGTTGTTATTGCTGATATGGGATGTGGGGAAGCTCAACTTGCGTTGGACGTGAGCAACATGGTGAAGAAGTTCAACAAAAACCCTCCAAAGTCGAGAAATGCGCCACGCAAGCTCGATATCAAGGTGCACAGCTTTGATTTGAAGAAGCACAACGACAGAATCACGGTGGCAGACATCAAGAATGTGCCGTTGCCGGACCAATCGTGTTCGGTGGTGATTTTCTGCTTGGCCTTGATGGGAACCAACTTTTTGGATTTCATCCAGGAGGCCCAAAGGATTCTAGCACCGCAGGGAGAGTTGTGGATTGCGGAGATCAAGTCTCGTTTTACGGAGTCTGGAACGCAGGCCAAGAAGTTGCAGCCGTACGAGGTTGGGGCCGAGTTTGTCGATGCGCTCAAATTGTCTGGGTTCTTTCACCGGAAGACGGACAACGACAACAAGATGTTCACGCGGTTTGAGTTTTTCAAGCCGTCCAATGAGATCTTGACGGAGAAGCACGAGAGGTTGTTGAAGAAGAAGAAGTTTATTGAGAATGAGAGTGAGTTGGAGGCGTTGCATTCGAAGAGGGAGAAGCAGCCTGAGGGAGAGTGGTTATTGAAGCCTTGTATTTATAAGAGAAGATAAGAGAAGAAGAATTTAGATATAAGAGGAGATAGTATTGTCTCTTATTAGAGAGAAAGTGTTAAGTTAGAAGCACAAGAGAATATGTTTAAGGGAAAAAAGTTCAGATATTAAGAGAAGTTAGTATTTAGATGTTTGAATAGAACCTAGGATTTAGATATTAGAGAAGGTAGTATTATAAGAGAAGAGTATTGACAGAGAACATAGTCTTTAGATCTTGTAAGGGAAGAGTATTGATAGAGAACAAAGTATTTAGAAATAATAAGAGAAGAGTATTGGCAGAGAACATAGTTTTTAGATCTTGTAAGGGAAGAGTATTGATAGAGAACAAAGTATTTAGAAATAAAAAGAGAAGAGTACTGATAGAGAACATAGTATTTAGAAATAGTAACGAAAAATAGTATTTGGATATTATAAGATATTCTAAGGGAAGAGTATTGACAGAGAAAATAGCATTTAGATATCGTAAGAAAATTATTGACAGAGAACATAGTATTTGTATATTATAAGAGAAGATGGTATTTAGATCTAAGAGAAGATAGATGAAGATAGTAGATATTATCAGAGAAGATAGTAGATAGTATAAGAAATGATAGAAAAAGATATATAAGAGTATAGTATTTAGATATGAGAAGATACTACTTATAAAGGAAGATAATGTTTACATACTCAAAGAGAAGATTATTAGAACGAGAACATAATATTTAGATGTAAGAAAAGATCGTACTCAGATTTGAAGGACATCACACAATGAAATAGAAAACGGAAAAAATCATGAATTAAAGTTTTTAAATGCGTAGGTTAAATTTCATCAAGAATAAAATAACCAAGTCAAAGGGATACGAAATAAGGTGTCGAGTGTCGAGGGCTCGAGGTCACTAATCCACGCCAACGTGTATTGTTGTGAAGGGGAACTCCATAACTTGAAACTGATAAGGTACCAGTTACTGGGTAAATATGTAGGGAGATTACTCAATTCAAACGCAACCGAATCCTGGGTCTACGTAAACAATAGCTTTGTTCAATATCCACACATAATGATTATTGTCTTCATGTTCACGAACTTTAATGTCTATTGTGTTTATCCGTGTATTGTATTGTAAGGAACTGGCTATAGCACATGCAAGGAGAAGGAAGTATTGTTGTTTTATATAATGGGTGTACTCATTTACTGGCTGACCTATACATATGTAAGGAGACTCAAGAAAGGATAGCAACAAGCAAAGTTCACAGGATCTTGTGAATGATGTTTGTAGCACAAACGATTGGCTGAAAAGGCTCACTTTTCATTCTGTGGAATAAATGATGAGTGAAATTGCTTAGTTTGCATCTGTGTGAGCGAACTGATGACTTATATTTGGCTCTGTGAGTGGATGGCTTACTTTGACTCTGTGAATGAAACGTAATCTGGCGAGTGAGATGCCATCGTGAGTGAAATGATGACTTGCATCCGGTTCTGTGAGTGAAATGGCATACTTTACGTGTCTGTGTGAGTGAATGATGACTTGCATCTGGCACTGTGTGAGTGAAACGATGACTTATCTGTGTGCTTAAGGGTTACGTACATAGCATCCGGCTCTGTGTAGTGATATGATGACTTACATCTGTGTGTTCAGGGATAACATCCGGCTCTGTGTGTGATATGATGACTTGGATTTGACACTATCTGAGTGAAAGATAATTTTCTTCATCTGTGTAAATGATATATGACCTCGATCTAGCACTATCTGAGTGAAAGATAATTTTCTTCATCTGTGTAAATGATATATGACCTCGATCTAGCACTATCTGAGTGAAAGATAATTTTCTTCATCTGTGTAAAAGATATATGACCTCGATCTAGCACTATCTGAGTGAAAGATAATTTTCTTCATCTGTGTAAATGATATATGACCTCGATCTAGCACTATCTGAGTGAAAGATAATTTTCTTCATCTGTGTAGTGAAAATCTGACTTACCTCGCATCTGTGTGCCTAAAGTCATCTCAACAAGAAAATTAAAGCCGATCATATTGTTCTTCAACGTTAAATTGTGCAGCCAGATTGCTTACGAACAATGTAATTAAACAGTACACACAGAACGGCTAGACCACTATCCAGGTGCCCAGTTCACTATCGAAAACGCCTCCAATATGGCTCATGCAACTTTAACCATCGCAGGCCAGGGGCCAGCAGACTGAACCATCCCTGCAAACGTTTACGGACGTCCGATGCCATCGTAATTAAAAAAGTTTATGTAGACCAGCTTTGTGTAGGGATCGGTTAAGAATCCTGGGGTGAGCCACATAGAACTGTTTGAGGTTTAGCAAGTGATGGTTTGTAGATTTTTGTGCCCTGGCAGTTGACGTGAATGTGAATGTGAAATTGTAATTGGCGTATAGGTGGGAATGACGTACAGGTGGCGTACAAGTGGTAACGACAAGTGGTAGACCCACAAGTGGTAAGCGTGCAAATGGTTCAAGTGGTAAGCGTACAAATGGTACAAGTGGTGATGGCGTAACCATACTTTGTAGCACACATATTTTCCAAAAGCCAAAAAGGCATCTTTAACCAAAATCCACTCACACAACCGATCCTCCCCAGCAAGCACCACAACACTACCTCCCCGAACCCTCAACAGGGATGCCAGGGAACAATCGACAGTATTGTGCTCACGTAAGCAGGCTGCAAAAAGCGGCCGAAACGGGACGCGGCGGTCACCTGAGCGACAAAACAGGGAACCAAAAGCCATTTCAGCAGAAGCCAGCCTCCACTCATCTCTGGTGACAACCCGAAAATGGACTCGCAACGCAGATTGACCGACTCAAAAAGAATGGGGCAATGTGTGCCAGCAAAATCCTGCCTGCGCGACACACTTTAGGTTTACGCAGATATATAAGTTGCGATGCCCTCTGATCCAGAGATGGAAACTACACTTACTCGTCACGGCTATGAGCGAGTTTTATGAACCAGTATTGCTATTCAGACACAACGCCATGAAACGGTTTCAGACCACGTTGAGCCCTATTCCCAGTGTGGAGAGTTTTTCAAAGTCGTGGTTGCTCAACCCAGACTGCCCATCCGACACCGCGGTGTTGAACAAATCGTGTGCGCTAGACGGGTTGAAAATCAAGTCCAACTACTGGAAAATTCCCGACGACCAGTTTCATATGACCAGCATGAGTATCAGTCACGAGGATACGGTCACGCCTACGTTGGCACTCGCCAGCGGGAGCACCGACGCGAACTTGTACGTCTACCAGTTGGACGTGGTGGACAACTTTTTGGTGCACCACAAGACCATCACGTTGCCGAATATTCACACGATGAGGTGGGTACCTCGTAGTGGTCGACTTTTGGCTACGGGAAACAACAAAGGGTATGCCCATCTTATTTCTATTCCAACAAGAGACATGTATGAGGATGTTGAGCAGCAGGCTGAGGTGTGTAAGCGATTTAATCACAGAAAAATGGTGAAATCGAAGGTTGAAGAAACGGGAAAATTCAAGGGAAAGGTCGATTTAAATGGCAATGTGACCAAGGTGGATTTCACGAGCAAAGACGAAATGGTGAGTTTGTATGCAAACCACTTATTTCTCTGGGACGTGAAACAAAGTGCACTGAAACCGCAGGCAACGCAGGTACGGGCCGTGGACGGTGCGGTGAGTTTCGATCTCCAAACGCAAAACACGGTGGGTGTGTGTGGTAAGTTTGGTGTTGCTCTTATGGACTTGCGTAGTGAAGAAACGGTATCACGGCCATTTACCAGAACTAGTAATGTGATCAGATTCAACCCTGAAAATCCCACGGTTTTTGCAGCCAGTTACTATAATGGGGATGTGAGGTTGTTTGACGTTCGCAACACCAAAGAGCTGTTTATACGGATGCAGGGGCACCTGGACCGCGTGAGCAGCATCGAGTGGAACCGCGGCGACTTGTTTACGGGTGGAAATGACGGTAACATAATCCACTGGGACCTTGCGGACGTTGTAGCGAGAGATAGGGAAGTTGTTTGCGGGCTCAAGGAGGGCCTCGCGAGCGTGAACTTCGACTCAAGGAGCAACTGCATGGAGCAGATTGTGCACCAGCGACAATGCGGCACCATTTTGCCGGCCTCCAACACAAACATCGTCTCGATGAGCCTGGTGCGGCACGAAAACGAGCTCAAGGTGTTGCTGATTGACGGGAGTTCGTTCTTTGGAGTGCATTCGAAGCTGTACGGTGCGCCGGAGAAGACGCATTACACGGAGGACGACCTTTCGTTGATGCTGGTGGGGCAGTCCGCGGACACCTTGGTCAAGACGGCCAACCTGCTGGTTGTTTCGTTGGTGAAGCCGTTGAGTATTGTTAAGAGGATAAGTGCGCTGTTACTGGAGGCTAATTCTAGCAGTGATACTTTGAGTGAGGTATGGTCGAAGCCGATAGGGCCTGCTCCTACGGAGAAATTGCCTCTGCTTCCACTGAAAAGGGATATTGAACTGTTGATTTCATCCACATTACCATCTGGAGTACCATCTGGAGTATCAGTATCTGGATCATTACCAGCAAATTCTGCATCATCATTACCAAACTCCACACCAATACCAAACTCCACACCAGAAATATCACTCCCCCCAACTCCATCCTCACCCACCTTCACCAACAACACCCCCCCAATCGGATCCACCCACGCCAACAACTCGCACTACTCGATCCAGTCGGACTCGCTCAACCTGTCGCCGGAGACCGCCAACGAGTTGTTCAACGAGTCCATGGACACCTTGTCCACCACTCAGACGCTCCACTCGGTGTATCTGACCATGTTGATACCCGGGTTCAAGGGCGAGCTCAAGAGTATTGAGTTTAGTGACAGCGAGTCTATGGTTAGTGGTCGGGGGATGGAAGTAAGGGGAATGGATTTCCAGAGTACAAACGGGATAGACCCACATGGAATAGATGTTTATTAGAATTGGCCTCGCGAATATGTGCTTATTAGGTGCTGATGAGAATACAATGACCACACGAATAGATGTTTATTGGGTGGTTGAGAGCTCAAATGGAGTATCCAATGTTATTATGATGAATGGCTGATTTCGAACCCAAATGGAATATCACGCGACGCTTATTAGATGGTTGATGAGAATTATAACCACACGAATGGATGTTTTTAAGGTGGATGGCTGATTCGAACCCAAATGTATCACACGATTAGATGTTTAGGTTGGTATGGGCTGAAGTCGGATTTATAACATAGATGTTTTATAGCATACAGAAAATGGAACGGCTGCAAATTTCACGACCACAAAATGAGTAGAGTCCAACCAAGACCCAACCATTTACCCAACCATAGACCCATATAATGACCCTCCCACTAACTCAAATAACGACTCAATACACCCATAAACAGAACGAACCAATGTAACACAACAACCTATGCAACAACCATGCAAATGGCATCCTCAGTGAAATGGCTTAATTAATGAAAATGTACTGCCGGTTTCGAGAACTTAAAAAGTAACACAAATGGTTTGTCATATCAATATTGTATTAGTGTATTAATTTATAACGAGTAGTAGAGTTAGTGTATTTTTATGGGTTGACGTTAATTTCGCTTCTCGAGAAGAACATTTCTACATTACTTTGCCTACATGTACTCTAACTTCTAGAATAATGTACTGTATAGAACATTCTTCAGCCTGATCACACAATCATTTAGAATATCCTTATTTAGAGCATTCTTATTTAGAGCATCCTTGATTTAGTCATACTGTCAAATCACAGAAATAATAGAGAATATTTTAGCAGAATGAAAGACATAAAAAAGAGAAATGAAAAGGGAAATGAATAGAGAAATTGTAGAGAATAAACAGAAATCAAGTATCAAACAACACAACAAACACTCAGTCAACCATATTCCCTTCAACACTTATATCCTACAATCAACCACTCAACTCTCCTCCATAACATCTCCACCCTCCATCTCTTTATTCATCTTTATCATCTCTTTCTTCATCTCTTCATCCTTTATTCACCTCCTCATATTTATTCTCTATTCACCTCTTCATTCCTTCTTCACCTTTCTTCACCTCCTCATTCTTTCTCACCTTTCTTCTTAATCCATCAGCTGAGCCCAGCCGTAGGTTCCCGCAAAATTCAAAGGAAAAAAAAACAAAAAATAGGGGAGTTCACTACTATCGCCACCTGTACAGTCGCACCTTGTATACTACACCCACCCAACACTCTTCCCTGTACACGCACACACCAAGCGGACCCAGTCGAAGCAAACAGCACTCTTTGCGCACACGTTTGAGATTGATTGAGCACACTTTGGAGGAAGAGATAGATTGAGCATGTCGAGGTCCATCAACGTCAAGGTCGTGGCGGCCGAGTCGCTCTACAAAAGAGACGTATTCAGACAGCCAGACCCGTTTGCGGTCATCACCGTGGACGGGTCGCAGACCAAAACTACCAAAACCGCAAAGAAAACTTTGAACCCCTACTGGAACGAGTCCTTCAACTTCAACCTGTTGGAGGACTCGATTTTGGTGATCCAGGTGTTTGACCAGAAGAAGTTCAAGAAAAAGGACCAGGGGTTCTTGGGCGTGGTGAATGTCCGTGTTGGCGATGTTATTGACCTTACGTTGCCCAACTCGGAGGAGACCATCACGCGCGACTTGAAGAAGTCGAACGAGAACTTGGCGGTCAGTGGTAAGATTATTGTTGTGATATCACAGAGTAATGGAGCGGGAGGTTCTGCTAATGGCACGTCGCACGCGAGAAATGGAAGTAGTGCCAGCACTACTGTTGCTGCTGCTGCTTCCGCTGCTGCGAGACCTAGTGGTGCACCAGACTTTGGTGCGGCTCCGCCAGCAGCCTCAGCAGCATCCGGTTCAGATACAAATAGACAGTACTCGTCTTTTGAGGACCAGTATGGGAGATTGCCTCCTGGATGGGAGAGAAGAACTGACAATTTTGGCAGAACCTACTATGTTGACCATAATTCGAGAACTACTACCTGGCAAAGACCTACTTTGGAGCAGTCTGAGCTGGAGAGAGGTCAGCAGCGTATTAATGCCACGGAAGCAGAGAGAAGACAGCACCGCGGCAGAACGTTGCCCGGCGAGACGCCTGCGCTGCCCTTGACGGGGTCGTCGGCGGCGTCGTCGACGACGGGCGGTGCCTCCGCCACCACCGGCAACGTCACGGTCAGTGCGTCCGGCGCAAACACTCCCGTGAGTCCTGCCGCGGCGGTATCCATGGCGGCCCTGGGCTCAACCACCACCGGCTTGGGAGAATTACCCTCGGGCTGGGAACAGCGCTTCACCACAGAGGGAAGACCGTACTTTGTCGACCACAACACGAGAACAACCACATGGGTCGACCCCAGAAGACAGCAGTACATCCGCACGTTTGGCCCCAACACCACGATTCTGCAGCAGCCCGTCAGCCAGTTGGGCCCGTTGCCGTCCGGCTGGGAAATGCGGTTGACCAACACCGCAAGAGTCTACTTTGTCGACCACAACACCAAGACTACAACCTGGGACGACCCCAGATTGCCCTCGTCCTTGGACCAGAACGTTCCGCAGTACAAGCGTGATTTCAGAAGGAAGGTTATCTACTTTAGATCGCAGCCTGCGCTTAGAATCTTGCCTGGCCAGTGCCATATTAAGGTGAGAAGAGACCATATCTTTGAAGATTCGTACCAGGAGATTATGAGACAGACGCCAGAGGACTTGAAGAAGCGTTTGATGATCAAGTTTGACGGTGAGGAGGGGTTGGATTACGGTGGAGTCTCGAGAGAGTTCTTCTTTTTGCTTTCGCACGACATGTTCAACCCATTCTACTGTTTGTTTGAGTACTCATCCCACGACAACTACACGTTGCAGATCAACCCCAACTCGGGCATCAACCCAGAGCACTTGAGCTACTTCAAGTTTATTGGTAGGGTTGTTGGTTTGGGTGTTTTCCACAGAAGATTCTTGGACGCCTTCTTTGTGGGTGCCTTGTACAAGATGATGTTACACAAGAAGGTTGCGTTGACCGACATGGAGGGTGTCGACGCCGAGTTCTTCCGCTCGTTGAAGTGGATCTGCGACAACGACATCACGGACATCTTGGAGTTGACGTTCAGCGCGGAGGACGAGCGCTTTGGCGAGATTGTCGAGGTGGACTTGAAGCCGGGCGGAAGAGACATTGAGGTGACGGAGGAAAACAAGCGCGAGTACGTCGAGTTGATCTCCGAGTGGAAGATCTCCCGCAGGGTGGACGAGCAGTTCAAGGCGTTCATTGACGGCTTCAACGAGTTGATTCCGCAGGAGTTGGTCAACGTGTTTGACGAGAGGGAGTTAGAGTTGTTGATTGGCGGCTTGGCAGAAATCGACGTCGAGGACTGGAAGAAGCACACCGACTACAGAGGCTACCAGGAGAACGACCAGGTCATCCAGTGGTTCTGGAAGTGCATCAAGGAGTGGGACTCGGAGCAGAAGGCCAGATTATTACAGTTCACCACGGGTACCTCGCGTATTCCTGTCAACGGGTTCAAGGACTTGCAGGGTTCGGACGGGCCCCGTAGGTTCACCATCGAGAAGGCCGGCGAGTCCAACCAGTTGCCCAAGTCCCACACCTGTTTCAACAGAGTCGACTTACCACCATACACAGATTACGAGAGCTTGAAGCAAAAGTTGACCTTGGCTGTTGAGGAGACGGTTGGTTTCGGTCAGGAGTAGGTTTGGGTGCAACTTTAAAGTTTTTTTATTTCATATCGTTGATACATTAATTTGGTACGAGACCCACCGAAGGTGGGTGGTGTAGTGGCGGCGATTAATAGTCATGGGCAACTAAAAATGAATCATTCTTGTTGAGGTACGGTTTGGCGAGGTAGTTTATATTGAAGTTTATTCGTTAAGAGTTGTAGATCTGGGGAGCGGGGACATTACTTTCAATAAAAAAAATATGCGGAAGAGAATGCAATGGATCGTTAGAGTAAACTATCAGTTAGGAATGTGCCAATAAGAAGGAAAACAGTGATCGTTAGAGAATTCACTGTCAATAAGAAGGAAAACAGTGATCGTTAGAGAATTCACTGTCAATGAGAAGGAAAACAATGATGAGTAGAGAACATTCACTATTAATTAAGAATACGTCAAATGGAAGGAATTCAAATAAGTGACCACTAGAGAATATTCACTAGAGAACATTCATTATCAATTAAAAATACGCCAAAGAGAAGGAATGTGTGTAATAGGTGGTGTAGAGAACATTAAATGTCAATTAAAAGTACACTCACTTCAACAGGCTGTTTATTCACAAAACGCACTGTATTTGAAAACGGTACACATCCATGAATTGAAGTTTCGCGGTTGGTATTGGCCAGCACTGTTTAAGTGATAACATCCTCAATGTGGATTGGTGATACATTAGTCAGGCAAATTAACAAGTCCTTGGTTAGTTTCAACGAAATACTAGACACAACTCCTAGACTAATTAAACTAGCTGAATGGTCCCGGAAACCCATTCTAAGATCTCTAGGAAAATAGAGAAATCTATTCAAATTGTGCCCACAGATCAACACCATAAGCCTATTTTCCTGGCTAAACAAATCCAAGAGCTTCATTTTACGTGGCTTTCGAGGCTCTCCATTCTGGCCCTAAGTCTCCCTTTTCTAGAATAGGTAAGAAGACACTCCTTCTTAAAGCCCTTCTCAAAATTTCAAATAAAGTGCTAATTCAAGTCTAGACTAAGGACTTCAAACCTGGCATAAAAGGGTGGATTAGAAAATCTGGCATAAACGCTGGATTAGAAAAGTTGCAGGTTGCTTCCAGCATCGACTTTTTGAAGCCTCCTTGTTGCCTCCTTTTTGGGACTATTGAGTTTTCTGGTTGCTGCGGTTGTGCAATTAACGTCTTTATTTCCAGCTTATTACCCCATTCACTATAGTACTCTTAATAGAACCTGAAGTGAATACCTAAATGAAGTTCAAAGTTCATTAGACAAAGTTTAAATCGTAATAAAATAGGGAGCCCTGGCCAGTAAATCAGCAGCCAGCAGTTCTGAAAGAAACTGTTGGCAAGTACTGCATTCATGAAAGCAGTGGCTCAGCCATTTTTATTGTAAGCCTAATATGGGAGAAAACAAGCAAATTATGAGTTAGGTGAATTTCAGTCCTCTAGCCACTTTCATTGCTTAATTCATGTTACGAAAGAAATCTTTACAACTTATTTCCCAGCACTTTAACCAGTCTCGAAAGATATCAACTTATGAAACTGTTGAGTGCGATATGTAAATAGACCACAACTGAATCCTTCACCTTTAGTCAATTCAGAATTCCATCCCAGTGCATTTCTATCAGAGCCTCAGTAGCCGGCATAACCCCACCTCCAAAGCATCATCATCGAAAAAAGACAACTCTCACAATAAAACACCCTGAAGTACAACATGAAAGAACGTGTGATAGTTAAAGCCACTCAATAGAAAGCCCCAACGTCATTCCCCAAATGTAGAGGCTTATTTGATAACATCAAATCTGCATTCACAAAGAAATCTCAGGAACATCACCGAATTTGGAAGATCTACTCCTGCACAGTATATGGCTGCAAATATCGATATTTAATTAAGAATTAACTAGACGGTATCTTTTTTATACTCATTATGGTCGGAGACATTCTCAACCGAGACATTGTCCAGGTTG
Organism: Kodamaea sagamina; assembly: GCA_030556545.1. Taxonomy (NCBI): domain Eukaryota; kingdom Fungi; phylum Ascomycota; class Pichiomycetes; order Serinales; family Debaryomycetaceae; genus Kodamaea; species Kodamaea sagamina. The sequence continues at coordinate 73,512 of JAKTUG010000016.1, read as the reverse complement.
CTTGCGTCGTCGTAGAGCCTTCCAGAAGAGTCGTGCTCGGCATCCCATTTTTCGAGCTCGTGCTTCTTGACCTGGACAACCTTGTTGCCCACTTCGCCGTTCTCCAACGAGTAGTACTCCACTCTGTGCTTGTAGCCACCAAACTTGGGCAACAAGTAAGCCCAAATCCAGTAGTAGGCGATACACGCCAAGAGGATGCCGATACAGGTAGCGGCATAGGCACAGTACAAGAAGGAGACGTCGGAGCCCTTCAACGTGCCCTTGGGTGGAACCCATGCCATGGCAAGAACAAACACGTAGAACAAGATGGTGATGACCAAAATGGGCAAAGGTGTCTTCCAGCCATTATAACCCAAACCTTCTCTTTTTCTTTCTGCTCTAAGTCTGAACAAACCAATAAACAACAACAATTTGAAAATGTAGCCAGAGTAGGATCCGATATCGACAACAAAGTTGTAAGCATCACCAGCAGGAGGAGCCAAGAGAACAATGATGTTGACGATGAAGGTGACCCAGATTGGGAAAAGTGGAGTTCCCCAAGGCTTGACAGAGGTCCATACTCTTGGGTATGGAACAACGCCTTGACGGCCGATTTCTCTCAAGGCTCTCGAGTGGCCCAAAATAACAGCCAACAAGTGGCCCAAGGCAGAGAGAGCAACCAAAACATCCAAACCCTTGACGGCGGCCTTGGTCTGGAAAACATTCGAAAAGAATTGGGCCGAGACCAAGGTACCGGACTTCTTGAGAGCCGCAACAGAGTCGAAGGAAGCGTACAATGAAGTGATAATCAAGATGTAGATGAAGAAGACAAACACCATTATTCCTGGAATGAAGTATCTGAACAAGTTCTTGGTCTTCTTTGGGTTGGACTCACCGGCCATGGCAAACACATAGGTGGTACCACCAAAGGAGAAGGAGACCTTGATAATTGCATTGGAAATGGCGTTACCGTCTGATGTAGTACCCTCCCAAGCATTCTTGAAGACAGCATGTGGATCTTTGACGTGAGTACCACCACCAAGGACCACAAATCCAGTGATGATGATAAAGAAGACAGAGATCATTTTGACAAAACCCAAGAAATTGGACAATCTTGCAGCCTGTTTCGAACTCAAGGATGCAAGGCCACAGGTGAAGACCAAGGCGGCCACACCGATACCTCTCTGCTTCCAGGCAGTGGGCTCGGAGCCCAGGGCGTTCAAAATGTAGGTGCCGAAGGCCGTGGCAGAACTCGTTGCAAAAGACAAGATAACAGTCATAGCAGCATAGGTGGTTGGAATGAAGTGCTTTGGTTTTGGGAAAGCCTGTTCCAAGTAGGCAACATCACCACCGGATCTTCTTTGGAAGTACGTAACAAACTCAATGTAGACAAACACTTCAAAGAGCGCAATGAAAAAACCAGCAACCCAAAGCACATAAGAAGCACCGACCGAACCAATCGAGTTGACGATAGTAGAGGGGGTCAAGAAAATACCCGTACCAATAATACCCTGAATAACCATATAAAACGTGGTCATGTAGTCCAAGTTGTAACCCAAGGGATTGTGCTTCTCAACAGGAGCACCTATAGAATTCTGTTCCAAACCATCTTCCACCAATTCACCAGTGGTGATATCATGGTCGATCTTCGTAGCATCTTCGTCGTAGCCGAACACTACCTCCAAAGCTCTCTTTCCAATCTTGCTAGCCATTTTTGTTTCTGCAGAACAAGTCTACTTGGGATAGAGTAGCATTTTATACATGCTTCTCTTTATTCTCCACTTGTTAGAAAAGAGGAATTTCAAATGGAAAGAATTAGGTGTGCCACAACTTGTCTTATCGAAGGGGATTTTTGCAGCAATCGCCGCTTCAATCAATCCACAGCTGAACAGAAATAAAGTTAATTTGTGTGGATGGGAAATGAAGTGAAGAATACACAGTAGTGTTATAATTTTAACAATAGCGGGCCACCTTTCTTCGAGTAGCATAGCCGTAGAACCCTGTGTGTTTCTGGGGTGGACCGAACTCATCAACAGCCTTGAACGGCTTATGCTTTGACAGGTTGATGTGTTTGGGAACACGAAAATTACGTGCTGTCAGGCAGGAGAATTATGTAATCAAACTATAAAATGAATAGCATTTGATAAAAGTGAGGGTCTTAGACACAAACGAAAACTAGGGCTTTGCGTTTAGATTTCAGTATGTCAAGTGATGTTGGGTGATAGTGCCACATGTAAAAAAGACCGGCAGATGTTGCCTTTCTAAGCCTGGCATTAATACCGAGAGAAGTCGTCTATATTATCTAATAACTGAGGAAAAGTTTTATTAAATCGTTACATAGGAATTGAAATTTTAGAGAGTATGTTTGTGAGACGAAGCGGAGGGATGAGATCCATAGCAGCAGACAAAGGGAAATTGGCGACAGGGTGAGCGTTAATCGTGGGTGCTTCGTCAATGTATATGGAAGTCGAACGGCGCATACCTTCAACAGGCATGTTTCGGTCTCAGCACTAAATTTCAATGAAGTTTAATTGCAGAGCTGTGCTCCCAAATTGCGGTTCAATTTGCAGAAGTCACGATTGCAGCCACCATTAATATTTGCACGTCACAAAGAAGAATGTGCTAGTAAAGTTCATGATATTTTAGAACTAAGGTGGCTCAGCAGTGTTGTGGTTCGATGGGGTGGTTCCATGCGCATAGATATGAAGCTTTGCTTCGTGAATAGATTTGTGTCTAGAGATTTTCCGATCGCCTTGGTGGGTTGATAGGTTTGAGAGCGCCGTTCCAAAAATGAGGTGAAATTCGTTAATGTAGCACGATGGCTGAATGTTAGGATTAAAAATCCTGTTGGTTTCTAGTGATAACTTGGGTAGCCATTGTGATTTCATGATTTCATGATTTCATAGTGAATAAGTCATTGCCAAGAGTTCAGTACTAACATGGTTACTGAAGATGAATGTTAGAGGGTTGTTGGGTGCAGTGGTTGAATGACATTTCAAAATACTCTCAAATGAAAAAACCTTAAAATGAAAAAACCTTCAAATGACCTTCAACGAAAAACCATCAATAAAGAAATCATCAATTTATATCCATGAAGATTCTCACAATTCACAGCCACCAAAACAAATGTTATGACAGAAGTGATCTGAATTTAACTTTAGTTCCTGTCTAATTCCAATCCTACCAAACTGCACTTATATACAACAAAAAATAGCCAGCAAACATGACCCATCTTTCCTTCTCTCCAAGTAACTCAGAGAACCAGAATGCAAATCACCCTCATCTCGCACAGGAACCATTCCATTCTGGAAATTGTACCCCTGCGAACCCTGCGACGGAGTGTGCTGGCTATAGTACAGCCTGTGGTTGTCCTGCAGAATCGAGTTGTACACGCCATGCTGGGCCAGTTTCTTGTACGGTTTCAGCAGCCCCAGGTTCCTGTGCGGCTGCAAGTACGGCTGCGGGTAGAACTGCTGCGGTGTCTGGAGCTGGGGCAGCAGCTGCAGGTGGTGGTGGTGCGGCGTGTGCTGTTGTGTCTGCGTCTGGTGTCTCCTGGGAGGGTGCGGGTTGCCGTAGCCGTGCAAGTTGGCCTTCTTGTTGAGCGCCGCGTCCCACCCACGGCCGTTGTTCAAGTCCATCCAGTCGTAGTGGTTGTCGTCTACAGGGTGCCCCAACGATATCAACGTCTTGTCCATCAACCCCACCAAGTAGTCGTAGTCCGGGGTCTCGTCAAACTTGAGGTTGCGCACGTACGTCAAGTACTGCGAAAACTGGATCGGGAACTCGCAGCACAACTCGTTGACGGTCGTCGTCTGCTTCTTCAAGCCGATTTTTTCGTACTTTTGCTTGTTGGTGGGTGCCTTGAGACCCTGCCAGGGAAGTGAGCCGCGTAAAAAGTACATAAAAACATGGCCCAAGCTCTCCAAGTCGTCTCTTCTCAGCTGCTCCCTCCCCAAATGCGTGTTTATCGACATGTAGCGCGCCGTGCCGCTCAACGCTTTCTTCTCGCGGTACGGAATATGTGTTTTTGTGCGCGGGTCTCGGTACTGCTTGGCCATGCCAAAGTCAACAACGTAAACCATGTTGGCCTGCGGTGTGTCGGGCTTGCCGATGAGAAAGTTGTCGGGCTTGATGTCTCTATATATAAGGTTGTTGTCGTGGATCTGGCGCACCCTGTTGATCATCTGTTTCGCCACCTGGCACACGGTTTTCACTGAGAATTTGCGGTTGCACCAGTCAAACAAGTCCTCCAACGAGGGCCCCAACAAATCTATGATCAAAATGTTGTGGACGCCCTCCTGGCCGAAAAAGTATGCTTGCGGGATGCCCACGCAGTCCTTCAATATGCGGTACGACCGGTACTCGTCGCGTAGCTGGGGAGCGTCGCACTTGCGCGGCTCGAACTTGATGGCAACCTGCTGGTTGTCTAAAATGTTGAATCCCTCGAAGATAATGCCAAACGAACCCTCGCCTATCTTCTTGCCGACCTTGTAGTGGATTCCCACAATGCCTGCGGAGTTGGATTGGACCATGTCTATCTAAGTTTGCTGTGCGCCTGGGGGCTCCAAAGTGTGTAAAATCGGCGTGAAATTCGCGGGAAAAAGCTGGCGGCGGCCTGTGCGTGCGTTTCTCGGCCGGGTGACGGTGTTTTCGGGGTCGCGTTCTGCTAGGGGGTCGAAGGGCTCGGCCTGGTGGTGTTCTCCTGGTCTCCTACTGTTTTTTCTCTTATTTTTTCTGAGGGGCCAATGTCGTTGGTGGAGACGACGACCCGCGACATGGAGCGACATCGCACTCGATTTTTATCCAGTTGATAAACAGAAGAGAAAGGCAATAGGGCTGTTGAGGAGGTCTTTGTGAGCGCATTTTGCTATATTTGTTTGAATTTTGGTGCAGCAACGTGAAGTGATACATCCCGTTGAAATCAGCAACAATATGACCACATTCCAACCAAACGACACCGTTTTGGCGTTCCACGGACCGTTGATATACCAGGCCAAAGTAGTCAAGGTGCACAAGGCCAACCTTAAAAACATCATAAACGGCGAAAACAAGAATGAAACGCTCGAAGCGAACCCCAAGTTCCCGGAGGAGATGATCGGATTCGATGCGTACTTCCTACACTACCAGGGATGGAACTCCAAATGGGATGAGTGGGTGACGGAATCGAGGGTGTTGGAGAACAATGAAGAAAACAAGCTGAAAAAGCACGAGTTGGAGCAGCTAACCAAGCGAAAAAAGTCGGGGAAGCCACCCAAAGACCCTCCGCGTGCTGAAACCAACGTGAAACGGAAAGCCGAGCCTCTGGTGCAGCCAAAGAAAAAGACAAAGAAGTCGCCCACCATTTCGCTCGACTTCAACAACCAGCTCAAGTATTTGCTCATAGACGATTGGGAGTTCATCACGAAAGACAAACAGTTGGTGGAGTTGCCTGCAAAGCATACGGTATCCTCGATGCTACAGGAGTACACCGAGTACCGTGAGGCCCACATTTTGGACGAACAGCTTGGAATACTAAAGGAGGTGGTTACGGGGCTTGAGTTGTACTTTAACGAGTCCCTCAATTTGGTGCTACTCTACAAGTTGGAGAATCTACAGTACATGAACTTTCTCAAGGACAAGGAGATATCTGAGGACAAGACGGCTAGCGAGGTGTATGGGTTAGAGCACTTGTTGCGGTTGCTTATTTCGTTGCCTGGGCTTATTGGGCAGTCTCCGATGGATGCGGTTAGTGTGGGAGTGATGATTAAAGAGGTGACTGAGTTGTTGGATTTTCTTACTGAGAATGTTGAGAAGTATGCCAACAAGTATGTTTACACGAGTCCACAATATGATAGCTTGTCTAAGATATAAGGACAGAATGACATTTGGGTGAGTATTCTCTTTGAATTTTGGAAGTGTTGATAAATAATGTATAATATACTTGACTCGGGTTTAATGTAGGTTTAAGAGGGTTTGTTTAACCTTGAAGTTTACTCAATCCTTGTCTTTATTGGCTGCAAATTTTGAATTTTGTGTATGGGGGAACATTTACGGGTTATATTTGAGCCCTTCACGAATTTGAAGAGTGCAAAAAGACACGGTCTATAGTGGTCTATAGATTAGATGAAACTATTTAGGAGGTTCAACATGGACTCTTACAGCCGAGTTTCAATCGTTAGGTGTGACTGAAAATGTTTGAAGAAACCAAAATTATGCTCTTCAGTTAATAATACACAGAACTTTTGAAGCTTAATTAAAGAATGAATGTTTAAACGACATTTCAATCATAGTGGAATGCTTTCCTTCTGATTTTGGTTTAGGATTGTGTCGAGTTGTATCTGAAGGATAAGAGCCTGAGGTATCTGGCGTTTCCTGGTCAGATGAACTTGATACCTCTGTATTGGATCTTCCTAGCCATAATATCAACAACTTTCTTAATTGTTGTTGAGGAATTCCTATTACTATTAGAAAACCTACCTAGAATTCTCGCTCATCTTCCAATATCCCAGGATATTGCCGTTCTTATATTCTCTGCGACTTCAGACCAATAGGAACAATTCAATACGTGTCCAGGTATGTGAAAGGTTAACATACTTCGATTTCAGGATACCTAAGCGATAAATCCTGGTCAGGATTTACCTGGGAAATAACAGAGATTATCAAGTTGTTATAGTGAAGTGATACACCTTGACAGATTGTTTTCAATTTGTTGAACTTCTTTCATACACTAACTTTGATAGCTTTCGAAACCTGTTATCAACATGAAAGCCATGCTAATTCTAACCTCAGCAGAGTTTGGCGATTCTTTTCTCCAAATAATCAAAGGAACTCTCTTAGAAATTTGCAAAGTATGCTACTCAAGGCTCACTTTGTTGAGAGAAAGGAGACAAGAGAAACGTTGTTATGCCGGGCTTGACATCGCAATTTGAAGATTGTGATTATTGCGTACTTATTCGTTTATATCCACCAATAGGTAACAACAACCATAGACTATTGTTTTACGTTTCCAGTGTTATCAATGAATTTTATTGGTCCAACCACCAAAACTGCTTTTGGAACACAAACAAGTTATGCTATTTGGATTGCGCATTTTTTGCAGCCTAAAAATGTTCATCTAAACTTTAAATTCATGTGGGGACTATTGCACACGATTGTTGAATAAGGTGACGAGATGCATGTCTACAGATGATTTCAAATCAGTAGAATTCACGCAAAGTAAACACATTCCCAAGCGTTAACTCCCCGTCTCATAAAGTTTTTGGGTCAGCACTTAAGAGGGTAGATTTGTACTGCAGTTGAACCACTTTACTTAGTTCAGTATTAATGGACACCATGGAAAAGGCAGTAGCAGAAGGGTCTTGTGAGAAACTTATTCAGTTCGTTATCGGTTTATTTTGATATTCAAATTTGAGTTTTAAGTCGTCTGGATTGGAATATCACAACTGTTTAAACGACAAAGGCAGTCGCAAAGTAGAATAAAGAGTTTCTTCAAGGGGAGGGGTCGCAGCTATTGTGTTCAACTTACAAAGAGTACTAAGAAATCACCTTGGTAATACTTAATGGAATTTAATGTATTCTTGAAGTGCTCAATTCTTTTTACAAATCTTTTCAGAAATAATTGTACCTTCAACCTCAAAATCCAGCTTAAATATGAAGAGTGCCCCCATACTACCAATTGCTTTTTATCTTCGTACCTTTCCATTCATCTTTTAACATTCTCTTTGAATTTTTCTATCTACTTACTAGAAACTAGAACACTTCTCGTGTTAGCTACCCGAAGGTAAAACTCTCTTGGTATTTCGTCAGTCACGGCATAACCCGTTCATGAATGTCCATCACCAACTGAATTTCCTGCAAAATTTGTAGTTTGCTCATCCCAGCTCTTGTGCAAACAAATTGCTGTTAACAAAACCCAAACATCCTACTCCAAACCGATCCCACTTTCCAAACTGGTAAACCCCACAACCCAACCATCTCCCTAATCTCAGCCCCTATTCAGGTCTTCCACTACAACATATTCAGGTCCTACAACAAAAAGGTTTATTCAAACATTTTCAGGTCCTCCAACTAAAAGGTTTATTCAAAAACATTCAGGTCCTTCAACTGAAAGCTTTTTCAAATATAGTCCTCCTACAAACTAAATCAAACATATTCAGTTTCCTAAAAATTTAATCAACGTAGGAGGAATTCATCTCCTACAAACTTAATCATCAAACATATCATTCATACTAAACATAAAACATAAACATAACGAGGAATCTAATCGAAAGTTAGATCGGAAATAGTACCAGCCTATTTACATAATTGGAACGGACTTATAATCAATGTCAACCATGGCGTTCTCATTGTTGCACTTGATTTCCAATTCCAACTTCCAGTGTCTATCATAGAGGTCCTCTTCCTCTGCACTGAAACCGTGGTGGGTTTCGTCCCTGTACTTCCAAATGATGTTCTTTGGAGTTTCAACCGTGTCCATCTTCTCCATGTTCAACTCGTAGCCGCAGCATTTTTCCAAGTCCTTGAGCAAGTGGTTCTTGACGTGGTGGTTCAAGTGCCTCTTGAATCTCTTGGAGTTCTTGTTGACCGTGGGCTTGATCTTCTCCAAGTTGTTCTTGCACTCCTTGAGCACAAAAGGAGGGTAGTACGACAAGTGCGCGTGGTAGTAGTCAAACTCGTTGTCCCAGGTTTCGTCCCTGACAAAACTCTCAAAGGCAGTCAAATCGTCAAACTCCCGGACTGGAGGGGGGGCCAACACCTGCTGCATCGTGATGGATCCGGCAGAGTCGGTCGACTCAATAGAGGTGATAGAAGAAGACCTCGACTTGGGAATGGGCTGCAAATGCTCCAACTTCTGGCAGTTGTCCAAGTCCAAGGGTAAACTGTTCTTGAACATCAACTTATTCTTTTTGGTCATGGTTGCAAATTTGTAGGGTTGTAATTATCTAGGAAACGATAATGATGAGGAAAGGAATACTTACTTCCAAGGGCACCCCTTTATATACTTGACATTTTGGCACCACGCGAGAGCAACTTGAAAAGTGGAGTAACTCTCTCACGAGAAGACAAGAATTGGTCACCCCACAAACCAAACAATTTTGGTTCTTGAGGCTTTTAGCATTTTGGCTTTTTTGGGATGTTCTGAAGTTTCACCACCAGACCAAAAGAAACGCCTGGCCAATAGGTTTTTGTTCAGGGGGATGGGGGGAAGTGCTCTGATTAGACAATAGGGAAGGAGTTTGGGGCCCCTTTACGTGGAGTAGGTGCGGGTTGTTGGAGCTGGGGGGCCGTTAATTTTAGCATGCCACTGATGCACACCACTAATACATACCACTGCATACACACCATTAAAGGCACACCACTAAGAAAATCTCCTGTTTGTATATGGAGATTTGAGTGAAGATATGGTGATTTCTGGAGTAGCAAGACATAGTGTTTATCTTTGCGGCTGTTGCGTGACAAGTGACCCCAGATTTTGGTTTTGTGTTCGGATAACGATTGGATTTTGGTGAGGTGATTTTGGTGAGGTGATGGAGGTTTTAGGTGAGCAAGTTTAGGAGAAGTGGGTTGATGATATGGTCTTTGAGTGTTAGGAGTATACTTGGATACGAATATCGGGTAGTGGTTTGAAGTGGAAGTTTTGAGTTGGAAGTTTTAAATGGAAGTGGTTTTTAATGGAAGTGGTTTTATGTCCCTACTTTTGGAATAGGTTATGTTGAAATTTGGAATATCCTCCAACATAGTTGAGCCCTGTTCTTTACATAAAGGTTGAATCACTTTAGTCGATTCATTTTAACATTTCTGTTTGCAATAGCAAAGTATTCGGAACGCAGAGTTGCTTTTGAGGAGATGTTCCAGAAGCCAAGTTAGACCGCATGGATGGTAAGTTTACGTTTATTGGGTTGTTGACAACTGTTCTTAAGGGCGGAGTGTAATTAGAGAAGTGTTCTTACTGTTCGAGTGTAATTAGGAAAAGTGTTTGGCTTGGTAGATGATCAATTCTTTTTTAATGATCAGCATTTTAAGGAAGTTCTACTCAAAAGTCAAGCAAGACTATGAAAGGGTGAATAATATGTTGGATAATATTCTGGATGATCCTACATTCCTAACGCTGATAGCAAAACCAATCAAGAAACTAACCAGCCTTGGCCTTCCAGCTGCTATCTTATATGTCACGTGCTCACTTTTTGCAGCCTACCAAAAACCTCATCAAATCTCGCTTCAGAATAACCCGTTTACTCACAGCGTTGCTTCTCCTCGGTTAGTGATAACACTTACAATAGCACACCAAAATTTCACCTCGTCTTAATTTTTTTTTACCATATAGTTTTGTATTTAGTTATAAAGGTTTAGTCTTAGCATTTCAAAAGAAGTCATTTTTCATTTGCGACACACTTCGCGACAATCTTCCAAACCTTTTTTCAACCCATTTTACGACAAACCAAATCGCCAAACACTGAAAATTTTGAAGACAAGATGATCGGAGTCTACAACGGCCACCAACCTCCTGTCAAGTCTCTCTCAGAGATGAACCAGGAGGAGCAAGCAGAAGAGGGAGCCAAGAAAATGGTGGAATTCATGCAGCTGTGTCCAGGCAAAACAGCCATGGCCGGTATCTCTGGATTTGCCCTTGGTGGTTTTTTCGGTTTGTTCATGGCCTCGATGGCCTATGATGTGCCTGTAGGGTCGGACGCGGTGAAACACATCAGTGAGTTGCCTTTCAAGCAGCAGATGAAGTTGCAGTTTGCAGACATGGGAAAAAGGGCCTACGGAAGCGCAAAGAACTTTGGATACATTGGCATGGTGTACTCTGGAGTGGAGTGCACGGTCGAAAGTTTGCGTGCGAAGCACGATATTTACAACGGAATAACGGCCGGGTGCATAACGGGGGCCGGCTTGAGTATTAAAGCGGGGCCCCAAGCTGCGTTGGTGGGGTGTGCTGGGTTTGCTGCCTTCTCCACGGCTATAGATATGTATTTAAGAAGCGAAAGTGCGCCTCCGCCGAAGAATGATTATGATATTTAGATTAGTACATAGTAATACAAACTCACTAGAGTGAGTGATTTGTTTCTGTGGGTGTTGATGAGGTTTTGGTCAGTAATGAAGTTTTTGGCCAGTAATGAAGAATGTTTATCTCGATTTTCAGTTTCTTTCCAAAGTCTGAATTTTCATTATTTTATACTTTGGAGAGTTTCCTTGACTGGGAATTGAAAGTTTGAGTAACTCAAGTTTCGTATCTGAGTTTTTCTAGCTGTTTTGTGACTTTCAACCATTTGAATGGCTGCTTCCCAGTGAATTTAAAAGATAATTCTTAATCCTCGAATACTCTGGTTTTAAAATTCTGATTCCATTTAGTTTCGTCTTGGCTAGAGTTCCAGACAACTGTCGAGTATCCATTATAAGTAAAACATTGTAAAACCTAAAACAAGGTTAACATTCGTTTTCCATCTTCTCTGGAAATCTGAAACAACTTTGCAACCTCACAATATATTCAGATATCTCAGATCTCCGAAAATACTCTCAAATATCTGAGAATGGTAATTTATACTCTGACAGTACTTTGAATAGCTGATCTCTTTCTTTAGTCCATCTCTCCTAACAAACATAATAACAATAATTATAAGACAATTCAGAAACAAGATACGAGCCAGTCAACAAAACCACAGTTGTAGCAAGAATTACAAAAAGAGTACTCGGTTGCTTTCCTCGAGCTTTTTGTAGCTTCTGTGTTTTTCGTATCTCCTCAAATATTCTAAGCTCGTCCTCATATGGGTCACTTTCTTGTGTTTCAGCCTCGTTTCGCCTTCGTTGAATCAATTCCAGGTCACTCAGACTCCCTTCTCCCAGATACACCAACACTTCTTCTTCTTCCGGGCCGTTTTTGCTCTCACTGTTAAGTTCACGCACTCGTAACTCACCTTTATCATCCTCTCTTTTATTATCGAGCCCCACAATATTTTCCTCCCCACCCCCACTGTCTATCTCCACTTCAGATTCCCCAAAACTCTCATTTCTACTCCCACTTCTGCTCTCACTTTTCACCTGCTCGTATATTTCAACCAACCTATCCAACTTGTCTGCCAAAACAGGCTCGTCCTCGAGCTTTTCCTCCAATTGCCTTATCAAAAGGTCAATACTGTCCTGGTTCTGTCGCACAGGTACTCGGATACACTCTCTCGAAGATACTCTTTTATGTTTGGGTTCTCTCTCCAGACTTACTTCACTGGCTCTAGATTCTGGCTCATTCTTCGGCACCACAGGAGTGCTTGCGGTGGATGATTGCGAAACCGTATTCAACACTTTGTACGGTAACGGCAAGGGTTCACCCAAGTGGAATTGGCTCCGCTTGTCCCCACGAGATATCTTCTTCATGACTTTGTTTGTGTTTGGTGTGTTTATGTTTTCGCTTCAAAACGCGCGTTCGAAATTTCATCTCATCAGTTTATCGTTTTGGAGAGGCCAACGTGATTCGCGAATGTGTGGTATCCTATGCTTGATAACAAGCGATAAGGACGTGGCGAACAGCTTTGCCAACTTGGAAACCAAATCTTCGGAAAGTTTGGATACTTTTCAGCTGTGGGAGTCGAGTCATCTGGCTGAAATACAAAAGTTCATTTCTCAAGACTTAGAACTGACGTACAAGTTGTCCAAGTCGGACTTGAACAAGTTGTCTAACTTGGATACGCTTCGGCAGTTGAATGCGGACTTGTCAAAAGTGAAAAACAACGTGAAGATCTCGAAGGAGGAGAAGGTGCTGGCCATCTCTAAAGTTGAAGCTCAGATCGGTGATATTTTGGAAAGCGAAGAAGTTGATGATGAGGTTCTTCTGAGTGATGATTTTGCATTTCTAGTTAATGGTGTTGTCAGTAGAGGTCCAGACTTTGTTGGATATAACAGTTTTGAGCACAGTGAACTTACATTTCATCTTGTTTCGTCTGTGCTTTCATTAAGACTGCCCTTCCAACAGCAGCCAATTCACGGAGGAAGGTTTATTCTTCAGTTTAATGGTGAATTGTACAATAAAGAATGCTTGGATATCAACGATACCCTGTTTTTGTTGGATAAGTTGGTGTCTAGTGGGGATATTTTGAGGAGTATTGCTGAGTTGACTGGGGAGTTTGCGTTAGTGGTGCATGATTTGAAAGAGAATTTGGTATATTTCGGGAGAGATTGTGTTGGCAAGAGATCATTGGTTTACAATCAGCTGGAGAGTGGTATCTGTATTAGTTCAGTGCCAGCACCAAACTACTTGGATTGTGAGAATAAAATTTACTGTTACAACCTTCTCTCTCGAGAAATTATTGCTCACGACTATCCAAAATTATACAAAGAGTCTGCAAAAAGTGTGATGGAGTATATTCCTTTAGAGTCTAGCAGTCCTCAGGAGGAAGTTTCAGATAAAAACACAAGTCTTCTTTACCAAAAGCTAAAACAAAGCGTAAAGTTACGTCAAATTACCATACACCCGTTACATAAAGAAGAATCTACCATTGGAGTGCTATTTTCAGGTGGTTTGGACTGCACCGTTGTTGCAGCACTTCTCTGTGAAAACACCTTGGAAGCACCATCATCTTCCCAGGTGAACATAGACCTTCTAACGGTAGGATTTGACAACCCACGCACCAACCAAGGTAGTGCCGACTCGCCAGACAGAAAGTTGGCCCGGAAATCGTGGAATGAGTTGGCCACCAAGTACAACAAGCCTGGGGTGCTTGAACTACGCTTGGTTGAGGTGGACGTGCCGTACACGCATTGGTTATCTCACCGCAGAAGGGTATTGCTGTTGATCTACCCTCGCAACACCGAAATGGACTTGTCGATAGCAATTGCATTCTACTTTGCTTCGTCAAAGTTGCCGCAGCTCACAAGCATGACAAAACTAGACGGGGAGACGGTCCCTGAATACAAATCTGAGTCCAAGGTGCTCTTTAGTGGGTTGGGTGCGGATGAGTTATTTGCCGGATACTCAAGACATGAGTCTATATTCACGAATACGCTCACTCCAGAGTCAACCACAGATGAGATCTCACAATGCTATAAAACGCTCTCAAGTGAACTTGTGCACGATATAGAAATCATCCACACTCGCAATCTCAGCAGAGACGATAGGGTGATTGGTTCTTGGGGGAAAGAGCTTCGTTATCCGTACTTGGATCGGGAGTTTATCCAGTATGTGATTAATGAGGTACCTCCTAATTTGAAATTCAAGTATTTGTTTGCGAGAGTAGTTACTAAGAAGAACAAAGAGGGAACGATTCAAATGAGACCTGTGAGAAAGTTTTTGCTTAGAGAGTTGGCTGGTAAGATGGGGTTGGACTGGGTTAAAGATGAGGCTAAAAGGGCGATTCAGTTTGGGGCAAAGAGTGCGAAGTTAGAAATCGGGCAGAGTAAGGTAAAGGGAACAGATAGTTTATGGATTTGAAGATTTGAAGAGATTGAAGAGTGTAAGATTAAAAAATGTGTTTTATATGAGTAATGAAATGAAGAAGCAGCAAATTTGTAGCTTTTTGCACTGAACTAAAAGTGTTGCATTTTTTTGCACGCATTTTTTGCACCCAAATTTTTCGTACAACGTTGGCGTAGAAAGTTTCTACCTTTAGCCTTTCAAGTATTCACTCCACAAGCATTTTAAGTAGAGATGCCGAAGACTGCGCGAGCTTTTAATCGACCGGGGCCCATCTAATTCAGTTTTCTGTTATGCAATTAAGCTTTTGCCTTAAGAAAGCCTTAATATGTGAGCAATGTTTTCTGAAAAACTTTCTTGCAAACTGGTTCAAACAAAGAGAAGAAAAGAGATGGAAGTTATAATCTATGAAGTCACAATTATATCAATTCTTTTCAGTAATCGATGTGCTTATGGGCTTACGAAATGAATTCCTAAAGACTGGATGACTATGTCCAAGCAATTGCTAACAATATCCAACAACATTTAAAGCACCTATACTTTCGAACAATATCCAAAACACCCAATATCCAACAAAACTCGATATCCACAACCAATAAATATTGACAACCAACAATCATGAACAACAATCTAGAAGCATTTCAAACAGCAGTTAGTTTTGTCAATTAGTCAAAAGCCGTCTCTTAAATAAGTACAAATCATTCTCTTATTGGTGTTAATTACTGGACGTCAGAGTTGTAATGCAAACTTAGGCGTTGAGTATAATATCCACTCCGTCAATGGTTCTTCTTCGACAAAACCTCAAATAAATATACACTGTTGGGTTTGGCTTCAAAGTGAAAATGAAAATCAAATTAATAACACCATTCATGGCAACTACATACTACGATAACAGTTCGAAGATTTACTTTGGATCCTGATTCACACCAACCGTCGAATCTCCTTGTAAGTCATTAAGTTCTTCCTCAGCTCAAAATTACCCCGGAATTTCCAAATCAAACAAAATATATCAAATCCACTGCATTTCTGCAAATGTTCTTTATTCAATAAATACCATAATAAATAATACCATAATAAATAATCCTCTCGCATCTAATTCTCCTTATTCAAATCATCAACCCACTTAGGCTCAATGACCAAAACCTCACACTCAGCCAATAAATTTCCCAAATCGTCGTCAGCCAACTCAAAGACAGACCCCTTGATCCAGCACTTTCTGCCCAATTTTCTCAAGATTTCACACTTTATAGCAACCTGAGTGTTCGTAAAAGTCGGCTTCTTGTAGTTGATATTCAAGTTGGCAGTCACACCCTTCTTCGACCTGAAGTTCTGGAACGCAATGCGGCACGTCAACTCGTCCAACAACGTCGCAAGAAGTCCCCCGTGCACAATTCCCTTGTGTCCCGACAACATGTCGCCCAACTCAAAGAAGGTCACCGAGTAGTTGTCATCCGCGTGGTTTTCCTCAATCTCGGGGTACTCAAAGTACCTCTGGTCGATAAAGTAGAAGGACTCGGAACGGAAGCTGATTCTGTCCGTGCCAGCCAAAACCACGCCGGTCAAGTTAGGTTTGATCTCGTTGATGAGAAAGTGCTCCAAGGAGGGCTTGACCTTGTCGAAGTTGGAGCGGTATTCTAAGTACCGTGGGTGGGATTGTATGGCTGACATATAGATTGGAGTTGAAAAGTGCGATCGTTTAAATAGGTACGAGTGTATAAGGGCACGACCTATCCACGGTTAATTGGGTAAATGTGGTGCGCAATTGTTGAGAGTGTGTAGGGACTGTCTGGTTTGTGGTCGGTGATGAATAACCGTCAAATTAAGAGTCGATTCGGGCCGATCCATAAAGAAGAGTAGACTTTTCTCGTTTAGTGTAGTGGTTTGTCTTTTATTGTTTTAGTACAAAATCAGTGTAGATGTGGATCAATGTGGTTGGGTAGAGGTCAGATGGCAATACAGGTGGTCAATCGTGTTCTATTTATTCTTTTATTTTCATTCCCAGGTTCTGGACACTTAAAATTAACTTGATTATTTCTTATCCAACTTCACCAATTCAATTTACTCTGATTTTTCTCAACCATATCTCAATTACTCAACCCATGTCTCTTAATATTCACTCATAACTCTTACTCAATAATATCTCAATTAATCAACTTATATCTTAATTACTCATACATATCTCACAAATGATATCTCATAATAATCAATCATGTCTCATAAATGATATCTCATAATAGTCAATCATATCTCATAAATGATATCTCATATTATCAATCATATCTCATAAATGATATCTCATAATAGTCAATCATATCTCATAAATGATATCTCATATTATCAATCACATCCATAATAATCAATCACATCCATAGTAATCAATCATAATAATCAATCATAATAATCAATCATAATAATCAATCATAATAATCACATCCAACTCATCAATACATCAATTACATCCTAATACTACTTCTCAACAGATGGAAAAGCACTCTTAAACGCAGCTTTAGCATCCTTATCAATAACATTTCCATGACACATCACAATAGTACTGAAATCCCAATTGTAAATCGCCTTCAACCCAGCAGCACTTTTCGCAACATTCACAGCCTTTCTTCCAAAAGCACCGCCAACCTTGCTGTACGGCTGCATGTATCTGGTGAAAAACGACAATCCGCCGTGCGGATTGAACCCCTTGGGGTACCCGGTCTCCGGAGAGTACTGCTCCAACACAACCTTGCCGTTGGTGGTGCCAGGAACACCCAAGTTGAACAACAAGTCCGCCTCAAACAAGATCTTGGAGTTGCGGTCGAAAATCACCAACTCGTTGTTGAGGTGGTCCGGCAAGTAGACAAACTCAAAGTTGTCTGCGATGATTGGGTCTGTGATGCCGATTGCGGCCAAGGCGGCCCTGTCAAGCACCTTGTTTCCGTCCTTGGCCGCAATCTGGTGGTCAATGGCGAGTCCCGGCACTTTTACCGTGTCCATCGCGATCACCTTCAAGTCGGGGTACGCGTCCTTGAAACTCTTTGCGGCCAACGTGTGTTCTCTGTCGGGGATGATCAAGTGGCTGACGTTGAACTTGTCGTGCTGGCCGGTGAGCAACTGCAAGCTTTTTTCGACCTCGGACCCGTAGGGCAAGGCTGACCACACCAACACCAGGCCGTTGTACTTGAACAAGGCCATGCGTGCGCCGAAATTGAGTGTGTTGACCCTGGAGAAAGCGCCGGACGCGATCACTATGTTGTCTGTGAGTTTTCTGTTGACGAGCGTGAGGTTGGTTGGGTAGCCCATGTTGTTTGCTGCGGATTAAGGGAGCTGAAGATCTACTCTTTATATATGCGGCGCTACCACTTACTAAGAAAAGGCAAACAAGCGATGTGCTGGAGAATGGGAGGTGCGGAAGAACAAGGGATGATGAGTAAGGAATTAAAAGGGTGGGGGGATTTATTGAAGAAAAGTCTTCTTTGAGTATTGGATTTTAGGTTTATATTATTCTGGTAAATTGATTTGTTTGGGAGTGAATTTTGATTAGTGAGAAGAATTATGTCTGGGTATACAATACCTTAGTGCTCATTTAGTAACATTTCAGTACGTTTAATTTCAGTATACTATTTAGTTTAATGATATATTGTACTCATTTCATTGATAACATACCAGTATACGCATTTAGTTTATCAGCTTATAAGTATAACATTTAGACTAACAACTTATAATTATACTCATTTCGTTTAATCGTACATTAGTATACTCCTTACGTTGATAACATACCAGTATACTCATTTAGTTTAGTAACATATCATAATACTCATTACGTTTGATAACATACCAGTATACTCATTTAGTTTAGTAACATATCATAATACTCATTACGTTTGATAACATACCAGTATACTCATTTAATTTAGTAACATATCATTATACTCATTACGTTTGATAACTTACCAGTATTTAGTTTATCAGCTTATGAGTATATTCATTCAGACTAACAACTTATAAGTGTATTCATTTGGACTAACAACTAATAATTATACTCATTTCGTTTAATCATATATCAGTATACTCATTACGTTGAGAAGCAAACCAGTATACACATTAAGTTGATAACATACCAGTATACTCATTTAGTTTAGTAACCAACAACATATAAGTATACTCATTTAATTTCATAAAGTATACTCATTTAATATCATATAGTATACTCATTTAGACTAACGACATAAATATTCATTAGTTTAAGTGTACTCAATTAATAACAAATAGTATGCTCGTTTAGTGTGATATCACTATACTCATTGAATAACATATCAGAACAGTCATTTAGTTTAATAAAATACAAGTATACTCATTTACTATCATATAGTATTCTCATTAAGTTCAATAACATATAGTATTCTCACTAAGTTTAAGAACATATAGTTGCTCAATTAGCTAAATAACATATGGTATAATAAATTTATTACATATAGTATACCCACTAGTTTAATAACACGTAGTAAACTCATTTGGTTTAACTTCTCAGTACACTCTTCACATTACTACTCTAACTAAATTTTTCATTCTACTCTTTATCACATTTTAAATCTTTTCACATTTTCTCACTTTTCATCTCACTGAATCCTTTTACTTCTCATAACTCAAATCAGATATACATCACACTCTACCCCCTCCATATTATCCTACTCCCTCCCTATTCTATTCTTTATTAAAAAGGATCTTATCCAGAAGAATTAAAACTAAATGACATCCAATTCGTACAAAACAAACGGCTCATATTCAGTATCCACCAACGCAGCATAGTCGTGCAAGTTGCTCTTGCTCGAAAAGCCGTCCCCCCCCAAGTACCCGAACTTGGCCACCAACTCCTTGCGCGCAGCACCCAACGACTTGGCGTGGGCGCCCTGGAACTTGACCAAAAAGTGGTCAAACTGCGGAGGGAGCCCGTACCTCAACACCGACTCGATGTAGTTGCGCACCACCTTGATGTGCACCCACGCAGCAAAGATGTCCGAGTACGCCGTCTTCGCCAAGCGTATCAAGTCGTTCTTGGACTTGGTTTCCGTGGCCTTGGTCAAGTCAAACTCGCGCCTCAAGCCGTTCAACGTCTCCTCCGAGTACGTAAAGTCCGTGCGCGGGTGCCACTTGTGCTCCCTGGCAGCATTGACAAACTCCTGCTTGTATTTCTTGAAGAGCGTCACCGTGTACAAGACGTACTCCAGGTCCGCCGCAATCTCCTCCGCGGAACGGGGTATGACAAACTGGACAAGCAGTTCGTACGAGTTAAGGAACTCCTTCACCTGCGTTTTGGGAACCGCAACCAAAAGCGTGGTCAAGTTCTCCGAGTCCAACACAAACTGCTCTGGTTTGACAATGTCGTGCAACGACTTGATCGACAAGTCGCCGTTTCGCTTTCTGTCGGCCGCCAAGAAGTTGGACTTGGCCGTCTGGAACTGCTGGTACGCGCCTCTGACGTCGTTGTCCAACGTGAATGCCTCCTCGGAAATCAACTTCACCAACTGCGGAATTGGTCTGTCGACGCTGTACTTGGACGAGTTCCAGGAGAACGTTTCGACGTACTGCAACACGTCCTTTCCTTGTACCTTTTGCGGTGCCGACGACTCCGTCACCGTCTGCAATATGTCCACCACTTTGGCGACAGATCCGGCCAATTGCGACTCGAGTTTGCTCAACTCCTCCGATTCCTGGATTAACGAGTCCAACGTTCCAATCTGGAATTCGGGGAACTGGAGCTTGATCAAGGGGCACTTGCCGCCGTTGAGCGACTGCTCCAACCACTCGCGTGCGTTGGTTGACTGTGGCAACGAAACAACCAAGTATTTGGCGATTGACGACATGATGATAAGAGTGTAGAGATTATTGCCATGTTTTTTTGTCGGACGCTCCGTTTATTGGAGGGTAAATGGTAAATTTGGGACTGATTTGTGAGGGGGTATGAGGTTTACGCTGGAAAGTTTTCTTTCTACGATATATCTACCATCTGACAAGATATATTGTTGATACTTCAGAGGACGGTTTATTGTGTTCTGCTCTTTCTATATATCTAATTATATCTGACACTTCATGGTTCTTTCCAGCCCAATCACTACCCCCCCATCCTCAATACCTACCTCTTTTTTTTCAGACAAATTGCGATGCGATAAAATTTACAACCCCATAGAAAGATGTCTAACTCATTAGAGGTATGTAGTTGGTTGATTTGAAGATAACTATGATTAAGCTAGTACTAACCCGATTCAGGAACGTCTCAAGACACACTCTACAGCATTCGACGGGTTATTGTCGTTGATTCCCGCCAAGTACTACTACGACGATGCCACACAAGATCAGTGGCAGCAGAAGAAGAAGAGCAAGAAGGAGATAAAAGAGAACAAGAGGGCTAAGTTTGACCCGGACGCCAAGGTGGAGGCTGATGAGTACTCCAACTCGCATGCCAGTGCGAAGGATGTGATGAACAACAAGGCTTTGAATGCTAAGAAGGTTGTGTTACCTGGGAGGAAGGTTACGACTGAGAAGGAAAATGAGGAAAAAGAACAAGAAGAGTCTCATTCTGAACAAGAAGAATCTCAATCTGATCAAGAAGTGTCAGAATCTGAAACTACTCCATCTCTCATAAATAACCCCCAGTTGGTGTTTGATGATGATGGAAACGAAATTGATTCCAAGTTCGAAAAACAGGAAAAACAAAAGAAGAAAGCATTGACACCAGAAGAACAGAAGAAAAAAGATGACAACTTGGCCAAGTTGAGAGAAAAGTTGAGTGCGAAGATCGGCATTATGAAGGAAAAGAGAAAAGCACCCGGATCTAAAGCCCCAGGCGCACCAAAGTCGAGGGAACAGATCTTGGCTGAGCGTAAAAAGAGAGACGAGTTGAAGCAGGAGCAAAAGTTGAAGAGAAAACACGCTGAAATGGAGGAGGAAGACGAGGACGAGGACGAAGAATCGGGCTCTGAGGGTGAAGAGGAGGCACAGAAATCGAACGACGTGCTATTTGGCAACATTGTGTTCCAGGACGGGTCGAGAGTGACGTCCGACTTGTCCAAGCTCCGCAACACTGCCGAGAAGAAGAAGCAGAAGGGGCCGGCCAACAACGACTTGAAGGCGCACTTGCAGAAGCTCGAGGCGAAAAAACGCAAGTTGGCGACCTTGTCGAAGGAGGACCAGGACAAGGAAAACGAAAAAGACAAGTGGAAGAGAATGATGTCTGCGGCTGAAGGTATTAAGATGAAGGACGACGAAAAGTTGTTGAAGAAGGCGCTCAAGAGGAAGGACAGGCAGAAGTTGAAGAGCGAGATAGAGTGGAAGGACAGAAAGCAGGTGGTCAAGGACACGGTTGCTGCGCGTGCCAAGAGAAGAGAGGAGAACTTGAAGGCGAGAAAGGACAACAAGGGCAAGAAGTCGAAGCACCAGCCCAGATTGAAGAAGTTCACGGGTACTGTGAATAAGACCGCCAAGAAGAGGGCTGGTTTTGAGGGAAGTGCTAAGTCTAAGAACAAGAGTAATGGTAAGAGTAAGAAGTAGTGTATAATAGCATTTGGATAGAGGGAAGAGGATGTAAGTGTAATGTGAGTATGTGGAGATTTCTTGAGTTTTCATAGGATAGAGAGAGTGGTAAGGGAATGTTTTTTTGAGTGTAGAGTTTATCTTTCAAGTAGAATTGTGGAAGGGAATGATTTGATTGTGGAGTTAGCATAAGATAATGATTGAGTTTTAGAGAGATAACGTAAGATAATGATTGAATTGTAGAGAAAATGGCAATACGACGTGATTATTTGAATATATTGGAAGTTATCTCTTAACTATAGTTTTTCTTGAGTATAAAGAGGTAACATTGATATTGATAGAATGAAGAGAATTAAATGTTGAGTGAAATGTAGAGAGTATAAGATCGAATTGTAGAGAGAATGGCAGCACAATGTGATTATTTGAATGTATTATGGAACGTATCTCATCTAGACTTTTTCTTATGATATTGAGTATAGAGAGTTGGAATTAGATATTGGTTGAATGAAGAGAGTTAGCTTAAAGTGTTGAATGAAATGTAGAGGGGTATAGTTTGAATTGTAGAGAGAATGGCAGTGTAGTGTATGAATGTATTATGGAAATTGAGTACTTCTTAGGATATTGAATATAGATGTGATATTGATTGAGTGGAGAGAATTAGCTTGAAATTTTGAATAAAATGTAGAGAGAGTATAAGGTTGAATTTTAGAGAGAATGGCAGCATAATGGAGTATTTGAATATTTTATGGAAATAGACTTTCTCTTGCTATTGAATGCAGAGAGATAGCATGAGTTATTGATTGGATTGTAGTGGATTCTCTTAAAACATTGGATGAATTGTAGATGAAGTACAAGATTTAACTGTAGGAGAATGGCAGCGCAATGGAGTATTTGAATATTTTATGGAAATAGACTTTCTCTTGCTATTGAATGCAGAGAGATAGCATGAGTTATTGATTGGATTGTAGTGGATACTCTTAAAACATTGGATGAATTGTAGATGAAGTACAAGATTTAACTGTAGGAGAATGGCAGCACAATGTAGTATTTATTTTTATGGAATTGTCTTCAAATAGAGTTTTTCTTGAGGTGTTGATTGAAATATAGAGAGCACTAAGATACTTATTGAATTGTAGAGAGGTCGCATAAGATTGAATTGTAGAAATGTAGCATACATATTAATTGAACTGTAAAGAGGTAGCATAAAATATTCATTAAAGTGCAAAAATGAACACACCACATGCTAATATCAAATGGAGATTTCTGCTTAAAATGACAAGCATTATTCACTAAAATCCGTTTGAACGTGAAATAGTACACACCTTTCAATAAAGCAATGAAATAGCCGACGTTACCTATGAAGGTGCCAGGTTACTTAATCTGCTACCCAACACAAAAGAATCGGCAAACAAACAATTTAATGGCTGCAAAATCTACATTTTGTACCACAGCAATATAGCTTAATCGGTTCAGGCAGCCAGAAAATTCGCCTGGGAATCCCTGGAAAACAACAGATTGGATTCCGGTTAAGAGTCAAGCCAGCCAGAAAACTCGCCTGGGAATCTCTGGAAAACAGCAGATTGCTTCCGGTTAAGAGTCAAGCCAGCTAGGTGGTCATTTGGGTTTTCCAATTCACCAACCAAGTGAAATGACCACCTCGTTTCGCCCTTTGGTGGCCCTCTTAGTCACCTGTTCCCTCGCTAGTTACCTCCACAGCCAACTCCACAACTAACTCTGCAAATATCACCTTGCTCTCGTCAATTGCAACCATTTCCTGCATAACACCTCCTCCAGCAACACCGTTTCAGGTTGCTCTAGACAGAAAAAAACACCTAATCCAAGAGTAAGGAGAGGCAATATAAATTTCCTTCACCCTTTTTCCCACCATTGAAGCCAAACAATGTTCGACCACAATAAAATCCCGATTCCCACGCTGGTGAAGCTGTTTTTAGGGCACATCGACAGAGTATGTTGCGATTGCACTTTTTTTCCCGCTTTGTATCTAACCTAGAATAGAGAACCGCCAACACGTTTGGCTTGGACCACTTTGAGAAGTACTCCGGGTTGCCAAGATCGTATGCTGTTTTGACTGGCACGTTCTTGTACTTTCTTCTCATTTTCTTGAATGTCGGTGGCATTGGTGAGCTCTTGTCGAACATCGCGGGGTTTGTTATTCCCGGGTACTACTCGTTGCTTGCTTTGCACACCCGCGGCAAGGACGACGACACGCAATTGTTGACGTACTGGGTGGTGTTTGCGTTCTTGAACGTGATTGAGTTCTGGTCCAACGCGCTCTTGTACTGGGTTCCGTTCTACTTTTTGTTCAAGACGGTGTTCTTGATCTACATTGGGGTGCCCTACTTTGGTGGCGCGACCTTGGTGTACCACCACGTCATCAAGCCCATCACCGAGCACTTGATTGTCGGC
Source organism: Kodamaea sagamina (assembly GCA_030556545.1). Lineage (NCBI taxonomy): Eukaryota > Fungi > Ascomycota > Pichiomycetes > Serinales > Debaryomycetaceae > Kodamaea > Kodamaea sagamina. The sequence continues at coordinate 49,205 of JAKTUG010000016.1, read as the reverse complement.
CGCCACCACAAGCTTGCGTCCGAAATTGACAAGGCCGCCTCCGGTGTCTCCTCGTCCGTTGAGTTATAAATCCTAAAGTCCTTGGTGGGTGGCAAAGCTGAAGTATTCGAAGTGGAGAAGAGCAAATTCAAGAAGTTTTTGTGAGCACAAGGGGAGTACTTCTATGCCTATGTGGCCGTGCCGTGCAAGCCCATGGGGGACTTTAAACTGTTTTTTAGTTGAGCTATTCTCAACAGGTATTTGTATGTGTTTTTGATTATTGAATGTAAGTGAGGTGTATTAAATTTGGGGTTTTTTTTTGCTGAAATGAGAATTCGGAGAGTGAAGAGTGATCATTGTGAATTGTATATTTAAATTGAGTGACTGTAGACTTTATGATAAAGTTAGTATGATGTGATTTGTGTGTTAGAGGTATGCTACCGATTTTTATGTAGAAGTAAACTGATTTGTGGTTAAAAGTATGTTCTGATTTGTATGTTAAAAGTAAATACTGATTTGTATTACTGATTTTTACGCTGGAAGTAAACGAAGAACAAACTGAAAGTATCTTTAAACATAAACATTCATTGAAACTAAATAAAAGCAGAAAAATTAGTGTACTCCACTCCCATGGGGTTTTTAAAATCGACCTGGCCAATTTTCACACTCGAACAATTCAAATTCTTAACAATGTCATTGGTAACACAGTCAATCTGGTACGTTTCCTTTTCCATCATCTGGTGTAGTTCATCGACTACTGTGGACTCCTCAGCCATTCTGAACTTTTTCAACTTGGACGAAAAGATGCCCTCTCTCACTTCAGTTCTGATTGTCGTAAACTTCGGTTTGAGCCACACCTGGCCCACTTGGCCCTCCTTCAATTCACATGTAATAGTGCCTCCGGTTTTGTAGGTCATGTCTTTTCCCGCGTTGACTTTCATAGATATCCCGGCCCTGAATATACCCTGCTGCAAACCCACATATGGCTCTGACCTAGAAAGCACTGATCCCGTAAGCGAGAACGAATACAGAAACTCAATGTTTCCCGTTCCACCAAATTCCTGCGACTGGCACGAGCTGGCTGGAATATACCCTGGATACTCCACAACGTCTCCCTCTTCCACGTCAAACTCAATCCAGTCGGTTTCCTCGTCTTCTCCGTCTTCCGAGCCAGCCGTCAGTTTGGGAAATGGCCACAATGCTGCCCAGTCAAAGGCCGACGCCGAAACCAGACTGTCGACAGACTTTGGTTTTGGTTTGCTGGACCTCGTGACAAACTTGTTTGTGTCCGTCAAGTGGAATAGGACCTTTCCTTCCTTCAAAAGGCTTGGCCTCAGGCCCAATTCTTGGTAATTCTTCACCTTCACAATTTTCACATCAGAAGGTGTTTTCGGCATGTCGGTGTTCAGCTGACGAAAGCCGTCCACCAGAATAGCTTCAATTTCAGATTTGGGTTCAAAAGGCGCTCCACTAACCAAACTAACGGCAACCATAACACGTACCAAGACTTTTAACAACATCGATATCCTTTTTGCTCTCGAGCTGAGACTTTTGGCTTTTATAAGCTTAACGATTAAGCTATGCCATATTTGGCCTTGCCTTTTAACTTTTCGCAGCCATTTCTTCTGCACAAAACTAACTTTAATATGCCATGCTTAAAGAGCTGCACCTATTCTCCCAGTTCTATTCTCTCAAGTTGAAGCCCCCTAATAGACAACTGCAAAAGTTCACAAATTTCCCAAGCTCTTTGCAGAACCGTTGAAGATTCTCAGAAACTTCTATGTTTTCGTTCTTCTGTACAATTTTTTCAATCTCTTGGAATTCCTCGGGCCAACCCTTCTACGATGCTAACTCTGCTACATGTGCCTTGTATGTCAGCGTACCTTTGCCGTAGTAACCCCCAAAATTTTACTCGGGTTTCAAGTGCTATACCCTCTCCACTTGGAGAATGCGCAATCACTTATATTCACAATAAGTTTATGCAGTAAAAAAGGTACCGTTGAAAATATTTGCAACCCATTCTAATTGTGGATTATCAGGCTTCACCCACAAAGCCAAAAATGGTTCATGTTGCAATGAAGATCTCGTTCAAACTGACGGTTTCATAGCATCTGATGGTAGTGAATCAGGTTTCCGAGACTCCCTTTTGTGGGTACGTTAGACGAAGTCTGACTCACAGATGCGTGCATCGCAAAAGCACTCTGCTCTAGTTGCAGCCCGGAAATCAAGTTTACCGAATGGAGGATCGTTCGTTTGGATGATTTTCTACTTGTTGTAATACCCATTGTTCCAGCATTCCGATTGCTCATTGTTGAACAGTTGAAAAGCTTGGAGTAGACTCTTTAATTCATGTAAGTACGGCTAACCAGACCTTTTGTTACCTCTGTACAAGTGTAGATATATGGCACATCTTGGTACGTTCCCGTTGGAAACAAAACCCGTGAGATTTGTTAGGAAAGTACGCGTCCGAATCTGAGCAGGGTTGAGATTAACTCCGGTCGTTTTCGTTTGATTACAGGATCTGCGTACTCAATGCGTTGCACTGAAGCGTAAATTTTACGAGCTCACCTTTTTTTTTGCAGTTACATTCCAGTAGCGAGTCTTGGCCAAGAGAGTTTAAAGAAAGAAAGTACTGACTTGGACCAAACCAGTCCATTTCAAGATAAAACGCCTATGCGAGGGGACGCATGAGACCAACTGTTGGGTGTCTCAGGTGTTTCAACTCGGAAAAGCTAAAAATAACCGCCTTTTTGACTGGCTGCAACTTTGGCGTTGTAGTTTGTATCAGTTTCTCGCGTGAAGGCTAGTTTGCTTGACGGATGCCTTCAGCTATAGCAGGAAGGTCGGCCATATGTCTGGATATAAATACCTGTAGATCATCGTGCTTTTTCACTTTTATTCTTCAGATCAACATAGTCGTTCGCTTTACAATACCTTGGTCCTGTTATAGATATGAAAGTAACTAAGTATTCTCCATCGCAGCTCCTCTGTTTGGCACTTGCCTATGCTGCTGTTACTGATGCCACCCTTGGAGGGTTGATTGGTGGAATCGGAGGAGGCATTGCAGATTTGACCTTTGGTGCGGCTAAAACCATCGAGTGTTCCAAGTTGAAGCTCTTGATTGATGCTACCACAGGTATTTCCACTGTCGCTGGTACTATTTTGGATGGAACTCTCAACACTGGAGGAAAATTTGGATTCAAGACCGGCCACGACTTTGGAGTGAAGCTTGGTCTTCGTGAAGACGGTGAAGACGACGAAGACTCTGAAGAGACTGGTCTCGAGAAGAGAACCGGCCTTGAATTGTTGGCACTTGTGCCTCCGGCTCTTTTCCTCATCTCGAATGTGGACAAGTTAAAAGACGGATTATTCAAAGTCACTGCCAACTTTGAGGCCAACAAGGCTGACGAGTTGAACACTGTTTTAAGCCCAAACATTGACACTCTTTCTATCGGTAACACTGGTGTTACTGATGTTAACTTGATCGCTGGCGCAGACAAGAAGATTAAAAATTGTGCTAAATTCTCTACTGACATCGTTGTTAAGGCAGAAATCAGACAAGGTAAGTGCTGCTTGCCAAACTTGGTCCTCAACACCAAGTTTAAGAAGGGTGACGAAAACTACGAGCCTATCAAGGAGGTGTATGGTGATAGCATACAGTATTCGGTTGTTCCAAAGGATGGTAATTTGAAGGAATACAATCCTACAACCCTTTATAACGGTGAGCTTGAGGTTATGATTGGCGGAACACCAAAGTACCCCAAGAGAGGCTTGATTGATGCAAGAACTTTTGGTTTTGGTGGTAAAAACAAGGTTAAAGGTGGTATCAAGGACTTCTTAACTTCGCTTACTACCGACAAGAATGGCTTTGTTCAAACCTGTTGGGACTGTATCTGTGGTCCTCCAAAGAAGAGTGGTACTACCCTGCTGTACTCGACAGACATTACCTTCTCTAGCGGATCTACGTTCAGCAAGCCTGCAACCACGTTCAGCAATCCTCCTTCTGATTCAACCACCACAACCACCTCCAAGTCTTCCAGTGAGTCTAAGACTACCACCACAACCACTCCCAAGTCATCCAGTGAGTCTAAGACCACTACGGTGCCATCTTCAAGAACTGACTCTACGACCATCACTGTGCCATCTGCTGGAACTGAAACCACTACCGTCACCACCACTTTGCCAAACGGTGAGACTAAGACTATCACCATCACTAATCCAAACGGTGAGACTGGCTCTACCACTACTACTGTACCAACTGGTAAGACTGATACGACTACCGTCACCACCACTTTGCCAAATGGTGAGACTAAGACTATCACCATCACTAATCCAAACGGTGAGACTGATTCTACCACAACCACCGTTCCTGCTCCACAAACTGACAAGACTACTACCACCACCACTTTGCCAAATGGTGACACCAAGACTATCACCATCACCAACCCAAACGTTAAGACTGATTCTACCACTACCACTGTTCCAGCTGGAGAGACTGATAAAACCACTACCACCACTACTTTGCCAAACGGTGAAACCAAGACTATAACCATCACTAACCCAAACACTAAGACTTACACCACCACTGTCACCACCACTTTGCCAAACGGTGAGACTGATGTCATCACTATCACACACCCAAACACTAAGACTGAATCTACCACCATCACTGTTCCAGCTGGAGAGACTGATAAGACCACTACCACCACTACTTTGCCAAACGGTGACACCAAGACTATCACCATCACCAACCCAAACACGAAGACTTACACCACTACCATCACCACCACTTTGCCAAACGGTGAGACTGATGTCATCACTATCACACACCCAAACACTAAGACGTACACCACCACTTTCACTATTCCAACGGTTAAAACTGAAATAACCACCGTTACCACCACCTTGCCAAATGGTGAGATTGGAACAAGTACTGTGAACATCACCAAGCCAACCACTATAACCAGCACATATACTGGACCAATCAAGCCAACCACGAAGCCAAATGGTGAGACTGACTCTGAGACCACTATTGTTCCAGGTGTTGGCAACGACTCCAAGACTACTGTCCCAGGTGGCGACAAAGACTCCAAGACTACTGTCCCAGGTGGCGACAAAGACTCCAAGACTAACGTCCCAGGTGGTGACAACGGCTCTAAGACTAACATCCCAGGTGGTGACAACGGCTCCAAGACTACTGTTCCAGGCGGTGACAACGGCTCCAACACAAACTCGGTCCCAGCTGGTCCTTCTACTACCACTTATACCAACATCGGTACCACTGTCATCACTGTTACTTCTTGTGCGGGTAAAGACTGCTCTGTTGTGTCCAAGACTACTGGAGTCGTCACTGTGACTGAGTCCTCAACCATTTACACCACTTACTGCTCAGTTCCAACTCCAGGTGGTGAAACTCCTAAGGAAACCAAATCTGTTCCATCTGCTCCTAACGCTGAAACACCTTCTGCTCCAAAGTCTGAAGCTCCAAAGGAGACTCCATCTGTTCCATCCAACCCATCTGGTCCATCTGGTCCATCTACTCCTTCTGGTCCAAACGGTGAAACTCCATCTGTTCCAAAGTCTGAAGCTCCAAAGGAAACTCCATCTGTTCCATCTAACCCATCTTCCCCACACGGTGAGACTCCATCCAACCCATCTGGTCCATCCAACCCATCTGGTCCATCCAACCCATCTGTCCCATCCGCTCCAAACGGCGAGACTCCATCCAACCCATCCAATCCATCTGTCCCATCCGCTCCAAACGGTGAGACTCCATCCAACCCATCAGGTCCATCCAACCCATCTGGTCCATCCAACCCATCAGGTCCATCCAACCCATCAGGTCCATCCAACCCATCTGGTCCATCCAACCCATCAGGTCCATCAAACCCATCTGGTCCATCTAACCCATCTGGTCCATCTAACCCATCTGTCCCATCCGCTCCAAACGGTGAGACTCCATCAAACCCATCTGGTCCATCTAACCCATCTGGTCCATCTAACCCATCTATCCCATCTGCCCCACACGGTGAGACTCCATCCAACCCAGCTGGTCCTTCCAACCCATCTGTCCCATCCGCTCCAAACGGCGAGACTCCATCCAACCCATCCGGTCCTTCTAACCCATCTATCCCATCTGCCCCACACGGTGAGACTCCATCCAACCCAGCTGGTCCATCCAACCCATCTGTCCCATCCGCTCCAAACGCTGAAACCCCATCCACTCCAAAATCCGTTGCTCCAAAGGAAACTCCAGCTGTTCCAAACGCTGAAACGCCATCTGTTCCAAACGCTGAAACTCCAGAATCTAAGACCAACGAAGCTCCAAAGACAACATCCACCATTACCACCGAAACCACCGTTTCCGCCACTCCTGAGGCTCCAAAGTCTGGCGCTCCACCAGCGCCTGAGGTTTCGCAGAGTTCAGTCATCACCCCACCAAACGTCCCAGAGGTTGCCCAGGGAAGCGCTGCTGCTCTTAGATTGACCGCCGGATCCTGTTTGGTCGGATTGGCTGCCTTGTTGTTGTAAGCTGAATTGCATTCTTCTTCGGTTCTAGCAACTGCTCAATTCTTTGATTCTTATACTATACCTTCGTTTATTCATATGGTCATCGTTTTTCTCAACTTCTGTTAATTTTCTCTGTGTGCTCTTTATCCTGACAGAGGAGAAGTTCTCTCTTGCAAATAGTCTAGATATTAATATAAAAGAGTACTTTTTAATTTGCTGCAAAAAAGTTGTTGAAATAGCTCAAAAAGAGTTTGGCAAAAAAAGTTGTGTTAAAAAAAGCTCCAGGTAAAACAATCTTACAGGTAAAAGAATCTCCGAAGTAAAACAACCTTACAGGTAAAAGAATCTCAAAGATAAAGAATCTCACAGGTTAAAAGACTCAAAATGGGAAAACATGCTCCAAAATTATGGTGAGACCATGACTAGGGAAACTTGATAATGGTAAACTATAAAACTAGAGTCGTACATTAAGGTAAATTTTCTTAGGATTAAGGAAATTTCAGTCATTACTATGTTAAACTAGAATGCTAGAGTCATATATTAAGGAAAATTGCATGGATAAAGAAAACTAGAGCCATGATTATGGTAAACTAGAAAATTATAACCATATATTAAGGTAAATTTTCATAGGATTAAGAAAACTTGTGCCATGATTATGGTAAACTAGAAAATTATAACCATATATTAAGGTAAATTTTCATAGGATTAAGAAAACTTGTGCCATGATTATGTTAAACTAGAAAATTATAACCATATATTAAGGTAAATTTTCATAGGATTAATAAAACTTGTGCCATGATTATGGTAAACTTGACGATGAAGAAATGAGTTAGATTAAGAAAACTTGAACCACAATTAAAGTAAACTAAAACCTATACTTAACCTAAGGATAATCAAGACAAGAAACTATACTATCATTTGGTTCTAAAACAGGAAATCGGAGTGCATATGCAGAACTCCATTCAAACCATTTGGCATGCCTTTCATTCATTTCTCCATTGTTATAGCTTTGTATACTGTCTGAGGATTTGTAAAACCGCCGAAGAGTGTTTCTAGGCCCGTATATCTCCACCTCTGTGTTTCTTTCAATGTAAAAGCTGAAGGACTGTAGAACAAACAGAACAGAGTATATTTCCTTCTCTTTCTTCGACCAGCGCACCTCCGGGCCAACAAACTTGTACGACGCATACTGGACGGGGTATATCTTGCTGTTTCTGTCCGGCTGTAAAAGGGCCGCGCCGATGCACCGCAGGTCCACGTCTATGTAGACCATTACTTTGGAATGGGGATTGAACGGCCGCAACGGCTCTACTCGCGCTTTTCTCAAGTCGTTGTACTCCTCCATGTGAGCAGAAGTCCACTCAAACGGAACACTCACACGTAGTAGCTCAGTTAAGGCCCACGATCGCTTTGCAAATTGGCGAATAGCATCCTGGTAGAACTTCAATTGCGAGAGAAACCTGCGCACTTGGGTGGTATTCTTGGGAACAGGAAAATGCTTAACCAACAGTAAATCTTTCTTTGACGGTACGATTCCTTTTGAAGAGATAACATGACCTTTCCATTCAATGCTCTTTTCATAGAATTGACACTGGTTCAAACTCAACTTTACACTTGCCTTGGACAACTTTTTAAGAAGCAGCTCCAATCTGGAGCCGTGGTCTTTGTCCGACGAACACACAAATAACGTCTCCAGGTACGAAAGCGTGTTTTCATCATCAAGCAACACACTATCGATGAACTGGGAGAACACCGCAGGCGAACTACTGAGTCCATACGGAAACACTCTAAACTGAAAAACACCCAAGTCTGTCTTGAAAGCAGTGTACTTTTTGCAGTCTGGGTGTAAACCAATCAAGTGGCAGCCCGATTTGATTGCCAACTTTGAAAAACGGTCGCCAGAAAGACGTGAACATGTTCTTCTCCAGATTTTGTCGTTCTTATAAGACAACTTTTCGCAGCACTCATTTAACTTGGTGTAATCAATGGAAAAAGACATGTCGTGAAAGGCATTTTTGATAGCAGTCACACGAGGAAACAGATACCTATCCACCTTATTTATCAGCACATGCTCAATCATATCCGCAGCCAAAAGTCTTTGCACCTCTTCACTGATGAAAGCTTTTTCCGAAAGCGAGTAGTGCGGCTCAGGCTGCAAATCCATTTGCAGCCATTTCATTTTGTCCACTAACAATTTGCACTCTGGGGCAGCCATGACCACGGGCCTTAAAATTGGCGTAAACACATGTGCGTACTCATATAGAATCACCTTGAGGTCCTGTGGAACCCTTAAGTTTGTAATTTGTTCCGTTGCAAAGTCAAGATCCCGCTTTGCTTCAAACGGGTCCGAGGCGAACTCCGGCACTAGATCCACGACCGAGTCCTCGATGACCTCCAAACACATGGGCTTGGTCCAGTTGAGCTTGGCGGCCTCCCTGGAGGAGCTCGCCAAGTACTCCTGGACCAACGGGTACTCCCTGAAGGTGGTGGCCGCGAGGACCTCGAGGAACGGCTCTGTAGCGTAGGCGCCGAACAAGGGGAGCAGCAGCCTGAGGGCCGCGAATTTGGCGCGGTGCTGCCCGCGAGTGTAGCAGGGGGCGCCGCTCACGAGCCGGGCGAGGGAGCGGATCCGGTCGCGTGCGCACTGCGACTCCAGCGCAACGCTCACCAGCTGCAGACTCCTCCCGTCTTGTGAAACACTCATCGACTGCGTGGGGCTGCTGTCCGTGCTGCTACCATGGGCTACATTGTACGTCTTTGGTCCTATCTCAATCGTTTTCCTTTTCCCATTCATTGTCTACATTTTCGTTTTGTTTCGTTATACGGGGTTTCGTGTAGGTTGCGGTGACTAAGTGCCTCAAATTGGGCAAAGAATCTTATCTCGAGGGTAATTAGGTTTAGCCATAAGATACTGCTCAGGTACATTAGGATAAAATTTGCTTAGGTACATTAGGATAAAAATTGCTCAGGTACAATCAATATTAGCTTAGATACATTTAATGGCCGTGGCCATACATTTTTATTAGAATGGAACGCTCCTGAGTGACGTAATTTCAGCAACCAATCCTGTCAAACGATTCAAAGATTGCTGTCATTGGCTTACGAAAATTCACAACCCTGGAATTCATTCTCACAAGACAATCGAATTCTTGTACCTTTTCATAAAAAACATTAAGAACTAAAAAACTTCAAAGAACTTAAACTTCTTTGAGTTTTTACTTTAATTGAAAAATTCCTCCCATTTTCACCTCAAACAATCTGTATAAACTATTAACCTAATTGACCCCACCCACATCTGCCCACCTTTCCACCGTTATCAGCTAACGTCGATCCTCACTTAATATAGCAATCACAGTTACAATCCCTGCACACGAATTTCACAATAAACTCACAACCCTCTTCTTGACGTTTTGTGCACCGCTCACACAATCCATGTTTTGTGCACCGCTAAACAATACATTGTTCTGGCAACTCCAAAACATCTTTGTCCTATACTATTGTTTAGTCGATTTCCTATTGGGGCAACATAGCAGCTGCTAACCAGAGAGAACCCGTCATGCAGAACGATGATTGTGTACGCGTTGAACACTCAAAACGGCAGCATCGTCACACTGGGTTTGCTGTCAGCCGTTCGAGCAAGAGCAAGCGCTGGCCGTGCAGCGTTCTGGGGCCACGGATCGGCTTGGGATTGGCCAGCCCTGCGCACTGCACAGAGCAGGCACCCTTACACAAGTGCGCATCTCCGTAGGGGAGCCCACGCATGACTTGTTATTGTTCTCTAGTCCATCGAATTTCACCTTTTTTTTGTTTATACAACCTGGGTTTTCACCTTTTTTCTGTTTATATATAACCTGGATTCCACCTTTTTTTTGCTGTATAAGCTGGGATTCACCTTTTTTTGTTTGAATAAACTGGATCTCTTTCTTTAGAGTGAACAATTGAAGAGAAAAGATGGCATCTTCAGACCCCACATCCAACCCCAACACTTCGGTGTCGCAGTTGATATCTGTGTTAGTTCCGACGTTGATCACGTTTGCTGTATTTCTCGGGTTATTCGTGGTCTTGAGAAAGAAGCAGAGACGGGTGTACGAGCCTAGAAACACGGTGGACGTACTTCCTAAGGACTTGGTTCCAGAAGAGGCACCACGCGGAGCGTTTTCATGGATCAACGCCGTGTTGAAGAAGCCGGAGTCGTACATTATCCAACAGGCTGGGGTTGACGGGTACTTTTTCCTTCGTTTTTTGTTTGAGTTTGCTGCAGTGGCGCTTCTTGGGTGCTTTATCTTGTGGCCGATTCTCTTTCCAGTGAATGCGACTGGCGGTGCTGGCGAGCAGGGGTTGAACATCCTCACCTATTCGAACGTGCTGCTGAAGTGGCGCCCGTTGGCGCACATTTTCTTGTCGTGGGTGTACTTTGGCTGCGTTATCTTTTTGGTTTACCGGGAGTTGACCTACTATACGACATTCAGGCACGTTGTGCAGACCACGCCGTTGTACGACTCGTTGCTTTCGCTGCGGGTGATGCTTTTGACGGAGATTCCGGACGCGCTCAAGGAGGAGAAGCGGGTGCGCGAGTTGTTTCCGGCCGCGCACCACGTCTGGTTTGGCCGCGACTACGAGGAATTGCAGGAGGACGTCAAGGAGCGCGAAAAGTTGGCCAAGAAGTACGAGGGTACTCTTAATGGCACCATCCTGAAGGCCGTCAAGAAGCACGCCAAGTTGACCAAGAAGAACAAGCCGGTTCCGACCCCGGCGAACGACTTGGACAAGTACGCCAAGAAGCGCCCCACCCACAGACTCAAGTTTTTGATTGGCAAGAAGGTGGACACGTTGAAGTACGGTGTCGAGCACTTGGAGGAGTTGAACACCAAAATCTCCAAGGAGCAGCAGGACCACGAGCTGTACGACAAGACCCCTGCTGTTTTCATTGAGTTCCCCACGCAATTGGAGTTGCAAAAGGCATACCAGGCGGTGGGTTTCAACAAGGAATTGAAGGGTGTCAAGAAGTTCACTGGCGTGGCCCCGGACGACATTATCTGGGAAAACTTGCTGTTGACCACCACCAAGAGAAGAATCAAAAAGGCCCTTGCTACTACTATCCTTACCTTGATGATTATCTTCTGGTGTATTCCTGTTGCTGTTGTTGGTGCCATCTCCAACATTAATGTTTTGACTAGTAAGGTGCACTTTTTGAAGTTTATCGACAACATGCCGCTGGTGATTATGGGTATAATTACTGGTTTGTTACCTGTGATTGCGTTGGCGGTGTTGATGTCGTTGGTTCCTCCATTTATCAAGAAGATGGGTAAGGTGAGCGGTTTGACCACTGTTCAGCAGGTTGAGGGTTACTGTCAATCCTGGTTTTTTGCTTTCCAGGCTGTTAACCTGTTTTTGGTGATTACCTTGACTTCTGCTGCGTCTGCCTCGGTTCCTTCGATTCTTAGCAAGCCAGGCAACGCTTTGAACCTTTTGTCCAAGAACATCCCTAAAGCGTCCAACTTTTACATTTCCTTCTTGTGTTTGCAGGGTTTGACCATTTCCTCGGGCTTGTTGTTCCAAATGGTTGCGCTTATCTTGGCCCAGTTCTTGGGTAAACTCCTCGACAAGACCCCCAGATCCAAGTGGAACAGATTCATCACCTTGGCGCAACCCGGCTGGTCGACCATCTACCCCGCCTACCAGTTCTTGGTGCTCATTGTCTTGTGCTACTCGATCATTGCTCCGTTGATTCTCGGTTTCGCCTTCATCACCTTTGTCTTGATCTGGTTGGCGTTCAGCTACAACTTGGTCTACGTCATGAGACCAAACAAGAACGACGCCAGAGGTAGAAACTACCCTAGAGCCTTGTTCCAGACGTTCACCGCGTTGTACTTGGCCGAGTTGTGTTTGATTGCCATGTTTGTTTTCAAGAAGAACTGGGTTGCTGTTGCGTTGGAGGCCGTCATGGGCTTTGCCACGATTGCGTCGCACCAGTTCCTCAAGTGGAAGTTTGTTCCTTTGTTCGACATTGTTCCTATTTCGGCGTTGAGGTACTCTACTGGCGACGCCAACTCGCAGTACCCACAGGACCACGGCTCGAAGGAGGTTAAGGTTGAAGGTGCCAACTACTGGGAGGGCGGGGCCGAGTTGAAGGAGGAGTCCTTCGACAAGGCCAGCGACTCCGAGGGTGCCACCACATTTGCGGGCACGTCGAACGCGCACGCTACTGAAAAGCCTGCTGCTGCCGCGGCCAAACAGCCTCTCACCTGGGTCAGAAGATTCTTCAACCCCAAGTTGGAGACGTTTGACTTGCTTCGTTCCATCATGCCCAATGTTTTGAACAACTACATTGAGTACAACGACTCGTTCTTAGAGCACGCCTACGACGACCCCAGTGTCACCTCGAAGGAGCCATCCATCTGGGTTGCGCAAGACAAGTTGGGTCTTGCTGAGGCTGAGCAGGCCAAGGCGCAGGAGCACAACATCAATGTGTTTACCGAGCATGCTGAGTTCAATGAGAAGAATGATATTGTTTACACTGGGCCCCCACCTTCCTATGAAGAGGCTTTGAAGCTTTAGGACTATGGTTAATACCTTTTAATTTCTAATATATTTAATTGTTTTGAGGTAAGTGTAGGTAAAAGTAGGTGAGTTTGTTTGGTTTGGTGAGAAGGAGAGGAGGTGTTTTCTAGTTAATTGTTTTGAGGTAAAAGTGGATAAGATTGGATTAGAAAGAAGGAAGGTGTTTTCTATTTAATTGTTTTGAGAGTAAATTGTAGGGGAGTTTGGTTGGTTCGGTGAGGTGCTTTCTATTCAAACGTTTTGAGGTAGAATTAGTTCTGAGAAAGAAGAAGAAGGAAAGTGCTTTCTATATAATTGTTTTGAGGTAAATTTATGTGAGTTAGGTTGATTGAAGTGAGAAAGCAGAGGGAAGAAGGAATTTGTATTCTTCTAGACTTTTGAAGTGCTTAGTCAATGGTAATTTTAAATTATTTAAACAGATTTAAGCTCTTTTTCTATTGACACTCTAATTTTCACTCTCATATTGGGTATACTCGACAATTGACAAAAATACCATAAAGCAGTTGCTTAAGTAAATAAAGCGATTGTTTTCACTTCATCAAGTATGAGTTTAGATAACTAAATACATATTGATTATGTTAAGTGTAATTTTGCCATTTCTTTACCTAACGAAAGTATTCCCTCGTTTGCATTGTACTTTGCAACTAGAAGAATTTTTCAGGTTTTCAAAGTTTGGATTCGACTTAGCAACTTGACAAATTTCATTGGTTTTAAAGTCACTTTACTCAAATATAACAACCTTAAGTTACATTTGACTATAATTAGATAATGAAATTTGGACGCACAGTTGACTATTTCTAGGTAAAATGAAATATTTGGAGTTACAATTGACTACGTAAAAGAATATGAAATAAAATTTGAAGGTACAGTTGATTATTTCTAGTTGATATGTATGAAGTAACTATTGACTATGTAAGAGATGAAATAAAATTTGAAGGTACAATTGATTACTTCTAGTTGATATGAACTGCTTGAAGTTACCATTGACTACGTAAAAGTGAAATAATTAACTAAGTAAAAGAACATGAAAAAAAAATTTGGAGTAGGTGAAATGTTAGGTCCAAGGATTCCTGTTCAAAGGCCACCACAGCTACATTGAATGACTCCGTGCTCACTAAAGGATGTGTATGTTTCATAATTCGAAAGGGTGTATGAAACATCTACGAAACTGGAACTACCACAATCACGAAACTGTGCTAGTTGAAACAAATACCAAAGAGATCGGTCAAGTACGAGGTATCGGAGTGGCCTATTTAAGGACCATTGAATCCCTGTTTAGTTAGCTCTCCAGTTTTATAGAAGATAATAAAGTTACTATTACTTTACCCAACATGAAATATATTTGAAGAACAGTTGAGTACAACCAGATGAAATGAAATAATTGAATTAAAGTTGACAAACTAGATGAAATGATATAATTGAATTAATGTTGACTAACTAGATGAAATGAGATAATAGAGTTAAACTCGACTAACTAGTTGTAATGGAATAATTGAGCACATATCCTGATGAAATAAATATAAACGTACAATGAATAAAAAGGTGAAATTTAAAGTGCAGTGAATTAACTGGATAAATTTTAAGTACAGTGAATTAACATGACAAAATATAAAAGTGAATAAACTATATAAATTTAAAGTACTCGCTAACATGAATACTCTACAATTGAATACCCAACCTCTCATCCAAATCTACTCATCTTCATATTACCGTTTTATTGACTATCGTCTAATTAATGCTTTTCACTAATCTTTGGAGGGTTTGGCCCCTCGGTGAAACTCGGCAAACTCTCGGTATTTTCCAGCGTAGAAGACCCCTCGATAGGCTGCGGTGGTGGCGTCGAAGGAGGCAAGTACGTTGGTTGGTTTGCAGACAAATCGGTCGCCCTTCTCACCGGAGGCGCACCAATCGGACGCCTATACAAGTCTTCGTCGTCTGATTCTGGGTATGCGCCTGGGTTTTCTGGTGCAGTGGCGGTAGCGGTGGGGTGGTCAGATGCAGCGTTTTCCTCTGTGGTGGCAGGCTGTGGATTTGTTTCATCCGACACCGTCGCGGGAATCGCATTCGCAGGCCCCACGTCGTTCGCATCGCTCACCAGCCTGTGGTGCGCGGGCGGAACCGGCGCGATGTGCCCCAGCTTCGCGTTCGGGTTCGCGTGGAACTCGCCGTTGTTGTCGTAGTAGCCCATGTCGTACTCGTTGGCGGTGGCGGTGTAGGTGGGAACGTACGCGCCCTGGACCTCGCCCTCGCGGCGAGGATCCGGCTGGTTGTAGTGCGACTGCGACTGTCTGTACAGCGGGGGCGTCATCCACCGGGTCCCGTAGATGGGCTGCGCGCCGTTCTGCGACCGCCTCTTGTTCACACGGATGGTCCCAAACACCACAATCACCACAAGCACTATGAATATGGCAAAGAACGCCCAGCGTGCTCCTCCGGATGCCCATGCGTTATCGTTCCAGTCCCTCTTAATATACATCTTAATAGATTAATAGTTCAATAGATTAACACACTAATAGATTACTAGACTGCACTAATGAGCTAAGGAAAAGTAGTCTCTTTTTTTCTTCAAGGCTTGATAGATTCCTTGAATTTCGTTTAGAGGCTCGTACTAAATATATCCCTCAATGACCTTGTAAATCCGGAAAGAGGAGGATCGGCAATCGAGAGGGCTTAAGTGTTGGGAGGTTGCTAGAATAAGGCTCACGTGAGGTGAAAAAAGCGAGTTGTGGATGAGTATTCTGAATCGATTTGGGAGGAGAAGACTGGGATATAGGATGCGATAAGTCACATTACGATAAAATACAGAGATGTGGGAACTGCTGAACATTTCGAACACTTCGAACATTTTGATCCAACTGCATAAGCGATCTCGGTGATTTGTCAGTTATTTAGAATGGCTGCGGTTACATTGTAATTGATGACGTTTGGGCGATCATTAAAATCGTTTTAAACTTTTTGCGTTCCATGGCTGCTATTTTTTTACAGTCAAGATATGGTTGCAATACAAAGAGATAGGAGGGGAAGGGATGAAAGAGGCCGTGTTGTTGTGTTTAAGAGGTGAGTGATCAAGAAGTGAGTTTATTGTGTGGATGGTGGAGTTTTACTAACACGATAGGTATCGAGTTGGGAGTGGAGGTTGGGATTTGGGAACGCAGAGTGCTGCAAAAAGACGTGTCGTGGGGGGAAAACGAAAAAGTGAGGTAGGCGTGGAGAGGAAGGTGGGTTTACCGAAGGATGATTTTGGGGGTGGATTGGTCGTAGAGAGGAGTCGATTGGGAGAGAATCAAGTGAGGACTCCGATCCCAGAGAGTTCTGAGGCCACTCAAACTTTAAAGATTTCGGAGAATACTCAAATGTTAATGATTGCGGAGGATACTCAAAACCCAAAGAATGAAGTGTCAAAGCATGAAGTGATCCAAAACCCAAAGAATGAAGTGTCAATGAATAAGGAAAACCCAAATCCAAAAAATGAAGTGTCAAAGAATAAGGTGAACCCAAACCCCAAAAATGAAGTGTCAATGAATGAGCACAACCCAAAGAATGAAGTGTCAAAGAATAAAGCGAACCAAATGCCAAAGAATAATGTGTACAATAGCGTAATCTCACCCAAATTGAATCTTATCAGAATCATTTGCAACCAAATATGGAACGAAATCCGAGACGCCATTGAAAACGACCAACACTTCTGTCTCGCGTTATCCTGCTCCAACGGCGCAAACATATACATAGACCAGTTTGAAGAACCTGCACGGTTTAATTCACTTCTTGTTCTGTTGAAGCACGCTATGTTCCACATATGCGCAAAATCCATAACCCCAACAACTATAAGAGACATCTACTACAAGTCGGTTGACACCTACCGCAGAAAACAGGAGGTTTGCAAGAATAACCTACACTTGATTTTTGAGAGCTCGCTCGGTTTATCGTTGGAGGAGGACCTCAGGATATATCCCTCGCAGAAGGGTTTAATGTATGGAGGTGGAATTGAGTTGGTTTTTCGTACAAATAATGACTACACTATTCAACTCAACTATTCCAACGACCCTTTCTTGATTCCAGTATTTGACTCTCTCGAGTACATCGGCACAGGAAACCTCACAGTTATCGTTCTAGAAAAAGAAGCAGTTTTCAAACCCTTGTGCCAGCACATCCAATCGCTCAATCTCAACCAAGAAATCATAGTTCTCACCGGAAAAGGGTTCCCAGACAGACTCACAAGAAAATTGTTGGGGTCCTTGGCAGCATGCTCGCCTAAAGCGAACTTTGTTGCATTTGTCGACTCAGACATCTACGGGTTGAACATCTTCCACCTGTACCAGCAGTGGTGTCCGCCGCTTAAATATGGCGGGGTGCGCTTGTTGAGCTATTCGAGTGGATGGCTCAGTATTTCCGAGCGCGACCTCAAACTAATGGTGTCCAGTGTAAGTAAAATGCAAGGATTCAGCGACCTCACAACAACCAACGCGACCATCCACCGCGAAATAACAAGGGGCATGCTTCTCCACAACAAGGCGGAAATGAACAGTTTCGGCGATTTGAATTCTTATGTCTTGGCCCCGTTTATTGCAATTTGAGCTCTATCTTGGCCTGTGCATGGTAATTTGAATTCGCATATTGCCAGTCCATAGTAATTTGAACTCTCTGGGTCGTTCATAAAAATTTGAACCTCACATCTTTCCCAATCATAGGAATTCTTGGCTGATTCATACCAATTTGAACTCGCATATTGCCAGTCCATACCAATTTGAACTCACATCTTGCCATTCACACCAACTTGAACTCACATCCTGCCATTCACACCAACTTGAACTCGCATATTGCCAGTCCATACCAATTTGAACTCACATCTTGCCATTCACACCAACTTGAACTCACATCTTGCCATTCACACCAACTTGAACTACATCTTGCCCATTCATACCAACTTGAACTACATCTCCCCCATTCATTTTCCCCGTCTTAACAAATCACGTTTGATTACATTATCACCCAAAATTTTCAATATATATTTTGGGTCGACAATTTTTTCGCAATTCTAACACCAACCAACATGACCTACACTACTCGCCAAGTCGGTGCTGCCAACACCTTGGAACACAAGGTCTACCTCGAGAAGAACGGGAAGCCAGTCTCGCCATTCCACGACATCCCATTGTACGCCAACGAGGAAAAAACCGTCCTCAACATGATTGTCGAGGTCCCCAGATGGACCAACGCCAAGTTGGAAATCTCCAAGGACTTGCAGTTGAACCCAATCATCCAGGACACCAAGAAGGGCAAGTTGAGATTCGTCAGAAACTGCTTCCCCCACCACGGTTACATTCACAACTACGGTGCGTTCCCACAAACGTGGGAGGACCCCAACGTGTCGCACCCAGAGACCAAGGCCAAGGGCGACAACGATCCTTTGGACGTGTGTGAGATTGGCGAGAAGGTCGCCACTGTCGGCGAAGTCAAGCAGGTGAAGGTGTTGGGTGTCATGGCGTTGCTCGACGAGGGCGAGACCGACTGGAAGGTGATTGTCATCGACGTCACCGATCCATTGGCGTCCAAGTTGAACGACATTGAAGACGTCGAGGCCCACTTGCCAGGTTTGTTGAGAGCCACCAACGAGTGGTTCAGAATCTACAAAATTCCAGACGGAAAGCCAGAAAACCAGTTTGCTTTCTCTGGTGAGTGCAAGAACAAGAAGTACGCCGAGGAGATCATCACCGAGTGTGCTGAGGCCTGGGACAAGTTGGTCAAGGGCGAGTCTGTTGACTCGAAGGGTATTGACTTGACCAACACCACCTTGGTCCACACTCCAACCTACTCTGAGTCTGCTGCCCAGGAGGTTCCAGCTGCTTCTCCACAGCACCCTGCTCCAATTGACAAGTCCATTGACAAGTGGTTTTTCATTTCTGGTGCTCATTAAGTAGTTAATGTGAGATAAGGTGATTTATGTAGATTAGGATTGATTACTGAGTTCTGTTTTGAAGCTATTGCACATTGATGAAATTTACAAATAGTTGTAATAAGTTGTTGATTCGCATTTCTCTTCATAATTCTCTATTACACGTTCTTGTTCCTGAGTGTTTTTCGTTTAATTGTTCTGGTCTGAGTGTTTGTTTAATCGTTCTAGTCCCATGTTTTCGTTTAATCGTTCTCTTTGAGTGTTTTCGTTAATCGTAGTAAAGAATACCATAAATGAAAAATTAGTCGGCTAAACCACCAACAAATACAATAAACACCACCATATCATTAACCAAAACCAACATTCACATACTGAAAGTCCCAAAGATATCACTACTAAACTACACGTGTATCTCGTAAACTTAACATTTCTTACCTCTAACTCTTTTTTATCAGTCATATCTCTTTTTATGGACCACTTTAAACAGCTCCATCCTATTCAATCGTCAGCCTCAGAGGCTTTTTCATCACTCGTTCTGGTACTAGAGGCCCATGGAAAGTCAGTTTTTGACGTCTTGGTTTACGATTCCAGCAGCAACTTGATCCAGCTAGCCAAGCTCGTTGGGCGCTCGCTTCGTGAAATCGACGAGTACGCCAAGCACTTGAAAACCGACTTACTAAGGGCAAAACAGGCCAGGCAACCTCTCAGCACACAGTTCATAAGCACCGGACTTCCAGACTTGGACAAAGACTTGGGAGGGGGCGTTCCGTTGGGAGAAATCACAGAGGTGTACGGTGCCAGTGGGTGTGGAAAGTCGCAATTTTTGCTCCAGTTGGCGGTTCAGTGTCAAATCGGCCTGGAAAACAGGAACGGAGGTGAATGTGTCTACATCTCGACTGAATCCTTCTTGGAAACGAAACGATTGGAGGATTTCACAGAGTACTGGAGTTCCAAGCACGGCAAAATTCTGATGGATAACGTGTCATATATTTACTGTCCTGATCTAGAATCGCAGGACCATATAATGTTCACACAGCTACCTCTCAAACTCGAGAATTCCAACGTAAAACTTGTGGTTGTTGATAGTATAGCACAGCACTTGAGAAAAGAGGAGGGGATTTCAAATACGACGTACCTCAGAGAAGTTTTGGCTGAACAGGAGGTAGAATTAGAAGAGAATGAGGAGTATCAGAGTGTGCGATATCAAAAGTACCAATTGCTCAACAAATCAGAGAGTTATAAGAGCAAAAGTAGTAAGTCTGAGTATATATTCTTGATGCACCGACATCTTACAAGAATTGCACGGCAGTTTGGAGTTGCGGTTGTTTTGGTGAATCAGGTGAGTGATTTCACTGTGAACAATAGTGAGTATCCTAGCCCATTGAGCTTGGATTTCCAGTTAGGAATTAATGCTGGGTGGGACATCACAGCTTTACATAGAGCTTTTGATAGTTCCAATCCTAATAAGGACTTGGAGGACGCAAACCAACAGGTTTATGAGTGGCAGGCTAGCAAACGAAGAAAGTTGGAGGATCCAACCTCTGATCCGAGAATCGCCAACTCCCAGAATCTTACAAACTCCAACTCAACCCAAAATCACACAATCCGCAACACTACCCTCCAAAACATCCTCCGAAACGTGGAGAAAATCAACACCCAAACCAAACGACAAGTGCCCACCCTCGGCTACACCTGGAGCAAACGCATCCAAAACCGACTCATGCTAATGAAATTCTACCGCCCCATTTTGCAGCCTGACAACTTCACCGAAAAGGTTGACCCGGAGACAGGAATCACCTACTCGCAACTCGTGGAAGGATTTACCTTGCCCAAGGATCAGATCGAAGAGCAACCAGCAGAGCAGGAAAACGCAATAATAGAAGGTTGGAAGGTGCACCGGTACGCACGTGTCGTGTGTACCGCACACCATCCAGGCACCACGGGTACCAATAAGTTGGAATTCACAATTAAGAAAGACGGCCTATTCCAAGTCTAGGTCGTGCAGCTGGCTAAACGTCGATCTATTAGCGGGAACTTTTGCTGTTTTGTGTGGTGTCGTGCACAGGAATCGAAGAAAAATGATGTTGATAATCACCCAAACAACAGGCTCAGTTACAAAAGCCTACTCAACATAAGATAGCCAGGATTAATAAGGATGAAGGTGAGTGATTTGGGGGAGTTCTGTTAGAATTTCTGATGCTTAGTATGAGTACTAACGTTTAGTTCATCGACGAAGTTGACATTGAGCTAGTCAACCAGGAACTCAACTTTCAAACCCAAGACAGCAATTTGGTGATAAAGGGCGGATGCGATTTGTTCACGACAAAACCAATAGGATCCGACAGAAAGCTCTTCAAAACGATCCACAAGCACTTGGACCAGATCATTGAGGATAACCAGTTTCTGAGGTCCATGGAGCGCGAGCGCCAGAACTCGATACATTCGTTGTTTGGCACGAGTGCGAGTCCTCCGAACGGAGGCATTGCAAGGAGAGGGTCGTACACGACGGAGAAGGAGCGTCGGATGAGCGCGAACCTGGGCCACTTCAACAAGGAGTTCACCAACGGCAACGCGCAGTTTGCGGCGCTGCAGCAGGCGCCGGTTTTCGACGAGTCCGAGGTCGACGAGTCGCCGTTCGGCCCCTTGAAGAACTCCACCACCAGAAAGACCTTCGCGTACTTGATTGCTATCTTGAACAGCACGTACCCAGACCACGACTTCCTGAATTTGCAGCCAACGACGGAAAACTTTCACAGGATTCCCAGCCACGAGGACTTGATCAACAAGTTCAACAACTTGTTGATATCTTTGGGGAAGAAGGAATCGACGTTGAACTGGATATGGGACACCGTCAATGTGTACATGGACATTTTACCCTCCAAGACCTCCTCGCCCCAGCTATCTGCCCAAGCGGTCGGTGGCCTGAGGAAGAACAGTTTCAACACCTCTTCATCGCTACCCAAACACTCGAGTTTGAATTTCGGAGCAGCTGGCAGCAACGGAAACGCAAACGGCGAAATCTCCCCAACATACCCCACTGGAAGCAGTCAATTTGAAAACTGCCAGATCTACCTGTTTGAGCCGAGTGACGAGTCGATATTGGACGACTTAAACTACCCGTATCAGACGATGTGGCTGTACTACTGGTTCATCTACAACAAGAAGAAAAAGAGAGTCAGTTTCATCTACCTCACTGCGATTAACAAGATCCACTACTCCACGGTGAATAACACGAGCAAGTTGAATGGTCAGAATGGAGACCTGAATAATGGTAGTACTAAAGTTTTACATGGAGATGATGAGGCAGAGGATGTTTTTGTTGATGAGGATGCTATTATAGATGATGAAGATGATGATAACGATGTGGTTGGAGATTTGGAGATTTAATTTTAACGATAACATTAGCAGAATACTATTCATATTTTATTGAGAGATGTAGATTTTTGGAGAGTGATTGCTGATAATTTGATTGTGGAGCAGATATCTGGAAATGGGTTCAAATAAGAGCATGTAATTTATAGTTTTTTGGGTCTTACAACTTCTAAAATCAATATAGGTACCTACGGTATTTGAGTGTATTTGTTCTTCTCTTATGTTTCGTTCTAAGGCTCTTGTTTCTTCATGATGTAATTTTATTGATTTTTCGCAGCAATTCTGCAACAGGTTCCATATTTTAACTTAACAATTTCAGTCAAAAGTGCTTACATTTCCATTTCGACAGATCCAATGAAGTAACCATTCACCAATGAAACCTTGAACTTCCAACCTCTTATTGGAAAGGAATATTGAAAGTCACAAGAAATCTGAATGTATTCAGAACAGCGACAAATATCTGTATAGTTATGGAAAAAGATCAAGGACCAAAATTTAACGCTATATTGACCACAGGATGTATTACACTATGTATGTTGCCCTCAAAGATACCAATCAGTATTACTAACCACGCTGGAAGATACAAAAAATTGGTAAGGTAGATCCGAAGTATCCCCCACGAAGTTGGAGAAAAGTATAAATACTGGGGTTTGCAAGAATTCAACTAACAAACTAAATGAAGTTATCAACAAACGTTAACTTGACATTGAACGATGGATACAAGTTTCCGGCACTCGGCTTGGGAACAGTTCCTTCTGAAAACGACTACGAGGTAAAAGATCAAGTGATTGCCGCTGTCAAGGCAGGCTACAGAGCAATTGATACTGCTTGGTACTATGGCACAGAGAAGTTTATCGGCCAGGCACTCAAGGAATTGTTCGATGAAGGTGTTGTGAAGCGTGAGGATTTGTTTATTACAACTAAGGTTTGGCCGTCACACTACAACAAGGTGGAGGAGTCTATCAACACTTCATTGAATGATTTAGGATTGGACTACGTAGACTTGGTATTGCAGCACTGGCCACTTTGTTTTGACAACAGCAAAAATTACGAGGATCCCGGGCAACCTAGAAACGCTGACGGACATATCGTGTTTGCTGATGACCCAGCTACAGGAACAGAGTACATCAAATTCTACCAAAGATTAGAGAATTTCGTTGATACTACCAAGAAAGTCAGGTCGCTTGGTGTTTCCAATTACAACATTGGCAGACTCGAGACTTTATTAGCTGTCGCTAAACATAAGCCAGTTGTAAATCAAATTGAGTATCACCCACAATTACCTCAGCAAGATTTGATCGACTTCTGTGAGAAGAACAAAATCATAGTCACCGCTTATTCTGCGTTTGGCTCAAGTGGAGCAGGAGTTTTGAAAATTCCTTTGATTAAAGAATTGGCTGCGAAATATAAAGTGACTGAAAATGAAATTGCCATTGCGTACCATGTTTTGCAGAACCGTGCGGTTTTACCCCGTTCTTCAAATTTGGAGAGAATCAGGACTATTGTCCGATTGCCGCCTTTGACTGAGGAAGAATTGCTGCTGCTTTATGAATATGGTGTTGCTCACCCAAAGCGTTACATCAATGATGAATGGGGAACGGAGTTGGGTTTCAGGTGGTGGAAATAGGACATAGTTCAGATTCAAGTGGTGGAAATAGTACATGGTTCACATCTAATATGAATGATGAATGGGAACGGAGTCTTCAAGTGGTGAAATAGTACATCCAATATGAATACATAAATCTAAACATTAACATCTACCTTTGCCTTCTTAGCAGAAGTTTCCTCTTCTTCTAATTTCCTTTTGGTATCTACCACTTCCACATGAATATGCTTTGGAGTGGATGGAGGGGTCAATTCACCTGCAACCTTCAAAACTCTGGTATTCTGTTTTTCCCCATTCACGGTTCTGAAGTATGGTTGGCATCTCCAAAATGGAACTGTCTTGTATGCGCCACCCCAGCTTTCAACTGGTCCTGTGGTAATGACATCTAATTCATCGATATTGCTCTGTGCATATATTTCTGCAACAATGGACTCAACCTTCGCCACGATCTCCTCCCACTTCTCGTTGGGGGCGTGCACACTCGTTTGACCAATCATGGGCCTCAACTCCTTGTGTGTGTTCAAAAATGCATGCAACAACTTGAAGAAATGGGCCTTCATGGCGTGCCTCGAAGCAGTTCCTGGAACTGACTTCACAATTTCAAAGTATTCTCTTAAAATCTTGTCCACGCGAGGAAACTGCATTTCCTTGTTGTCGTCTTTCAACCAGAAAACACCAGGGTTGTACAAATTTCCCTCTGCAGACATCACCGCATCACAACTGGTGTTTTCAATGCATTTCTCAACATCTTCTGGATACAAGATGTTACCGTTGGAAAAGAAAACTTGGTTCTCAGGTAAATTATCCCTCAAGTACTTCAAGATTTTCCAGTTCGCCAAGCCTGTGGCCTGCCCCTTCATATCCCTGGTTCTGCCATGAATTGTGATAAATTGTGCACCTGCATCTAGAACCATTTTAGCATATTCCAACGACTTCGCCTTGTCTTTATATATTCTGATTTTGGCTGTGACAGGAACTTTCAAGTTGTCATGTAAGTTTCTAATCAACTTATGAACAAGCCCCCAGTCTTCCATTAAAAACGCTCCGTACTTTCCCTTCTTGGCTATTCCCTGTGGACACCCTAAATTTAAATCCACCGCATCACATTTGTCTTCAACAAACTGCGCAGCCTTTAATAAATAGTCTGGATCATTCGCACAAAACTGAACAACCAAAGGTCTGTCCTTCTCAGCATCCCCATCAAGTTCACTCCACATACTATTGCGGTATTTCTCATCAGTGGCAAATAAACGGGCATGGAACATGGGCGTATAGCAGAGTTCAGCTCCATACTTCCTCGAAAGTATTCTCCAGGCTAGTTCACTCTGGTCGACCATGGGTGCCACTATAGTTTTTGGTTTCCCAATACTTTCAAAGAGCTCTCTTCCTTTAATCTTATTCTGTACTGTCATGTTGCTGTAACTTCTGGATATTAGCAAACGGCTCCAGTAGGACATACGCTTAACTTGTCAGTGTTCAATTTTCTCGATGTCATCGCTAGTCGATTACGTAACATTTCAAAAAAGTAACCTTGTTAACTCGTAGTAGTGATCTTGATGGCGCAAGCAAAACTCTCTATGAGAGGGGTGCAGAAGAAGCGATTCAACAGGGGTACCGTTGCAAACCAGCCGACTGAGTTAATTAATGATTGGACCCTGATTTTGTCTAAGCGGTGATCTGCTCCGTTACCGATGGCTGTGCAGTCAATTGTTTACATCATGGAGCATAATTATTGGTGTTCCTAGCATTTCGGATTGTGCCAAGCCCGCACTGCCACGCGTATTTTTGATGTTAATCCGTCTCAGCCTCATGTTTGCTAAATTTAGGGCGGGCCGAGCGAAACTTTATAACCTACTGGAATAAAAAGAAGGGTGCTTGCTGTATTCAATTACCATCCTACGAACACACAAGAGCGTTATATCTTTCATACAAACATGCTTTTCGGAATATTCAGGTTTATCCTTGTGATATTGACACTTGCGTTGACAGTTTTAACAATATTTGCAGTCACTGGTTCTTACAAAAATGAATCCTACTTGACAGGAACATATTTGATAGACGTCCAATTGACACATTTGAATTTATCGGCCATACTCGATGCTTCAAAGTTCTCGGTCAAACGTGAGGTGAGTATGCCAGTACCTGACTACCAATTCAACTTCATTAAAAGGGAAGCAGATGCTATACTAGTCAATTTAGTTAACGAGAAGAGAGAAACAGCACCAACTCCAGTTGACAAAAAAGAAAGTATAGAACCAACTCCGGATGGAAAGAGAGATTTAGCAGCCACTGCAACTAGTCTTCTTTCTGAATTTGCTGCAGAAACTGGCTTACTTGCTACTGCTACTAGTATTCTTGGTCAGAACTCTGCAGTTGTTAACAGTATAGTTGCTGTGGCAACATCAGCTGCTGGAAGTGGTGATATTGGTGGCGTCGTGCAATCCGTTGAGTCTGTTATAAACGATATCATAGACAATTTCAGTACTGAAATGTTGGGACTAGCAGATGTCTACTCAATCAGTTACTGGGGTTATTGCCGTGGTTCTGTATCAAAGGAAAAGGCTTCTAGTGACGCATTAGGATCTATTAGCAAGCAGTTTGACAACAGTAAACTCAACTTCACCTGGTGTTCGAAGCCCAAAGCTGGCTACAAGTTTGATCCTTTGGAGTTGATCAAGCACGAGTTAAACAACACAGTAATGGGAGTATTGAATGGTGCAAGTGCTCCAGCTCCAATCACAAGTGCTGCAAAGGCTGAAATCGAGGTGTTACTTGACAATATCTCCTACGAAAACTTGAACTTACCTGGGTCACTTCAGAAAGACTTAAAAATGTTAAACGACATCACTTATGCGAGTTTCATCATTTTACTTGTTGCAATTATAATGGGAGCAATATCATTGATAATTCAGTTGCTTGCTTTTTGCTTGTCGCCCAACAACTGCTGTCTTTCCTTCCTCAACTTCTTATGGTTGTTCCTTACCTTCCTAATGACGATAATTGGGAGTGGATTGGCCACTGGTGCTTACATATACGTAAGAAAGGTCGTGAATGACAATACACTGCAATACGGTGTGAGATCTTTCTTATCAGTTAACTTCTGCGCATTTGCTTGGTCAGCAAGCGCAGCTGGCCTCTTAGCTGTTATTTTTCATTTGTTGGGCCACTGCTTTGGCTTATGCTCCACTGGTAGGAAAGGATACAGGTCGGTGCAACAACCACAGGGCTATCCAGTTCAAAACTACCCTCCAATTCCGGCATATGTACACAAAAACAGGTTTTCCGGAAGTAGTTCCGACTGAACAAAATCTGTATTTTAAATCATCATTACTTACGTTAATATCTGTATAGCTATTAGGAATCATTAAAAACATCGTAAATATCAATCAACAAACTTAATGTAAGCTAGAAATTAGTGAATATAAGTCCTTTTAATAGATCTTTGTAGTAAATTCGGTAGTCCAATAGGGCACTGACACAAGTTTTCAGCAGCTTTAACAGACTAAACTGGAGTTTTATTACAATAATTCATGAAGTACACCGAGTTCATTGATTGATATATCTAACAAAACGTAATAAGGGGGGAAACATCTGCTTAAATACATGAGCACAAATGATAGTTAACATAATCTTAGTCAATTCTTCTACAATTCTGAAACTTGATTGTGTAGAAATATAGAATTTGGTAGTCTAATCACAAAGTGCTTCACTATCATGTTTGACAAATGCAGATGATAAATAAGTTAAACGCAGGATATGGCTTAAGCGGTATGTTTGAGGAATAGCAGCACGATCGTTCCAGATCTGGTCTTCAACTTGTAGATTTGTAATTCGCATTCCATTGAGAATAAAATAGAAACATCAAGGGCCTACTGAAACAAAGCCGATATAACCTTTGAAGACTACTTGTTAATTACCTCATAAAGCCATTTTTACCTGCTTTACCTATTTAGTTACCTTTTAATATATAAATCTATATGTTTTTGAAAAAAAGAATATAATAGGTAAGAACACGTTTATCGAACTAGGTGCAATCTGTGGACAAATTGTAATATAAAATTGTAAGGTGTATTTTGTTAAATGGAATGAGAAAATCCATTAATGAACGGGTTATACGACTCGGCAACAGAATACTCATTAAAAAACTATAAACCACCAACAAATATTTATTATTGTTCATTTAAAGGTTGAATACGTTTTAATTTCACTTCACAAATACAAATTTTGCTTACTTAAAAAGTACGACTTGCATTTGATTAGAATATAACATAACATCTAAAAACAAGAAACCAAGTTTCTCGAAATCTCATACCTTAAAAACTCTTTTTCAGCAATTTTAAATTAAAATTCAAGAAACCTAAGCTTGAAAGCAATTATTCAACCCAAATAGTTGATAAATTGAACTTGGAATAAAAAATGTATGAACTACATAAGTTTTTTAGAAGGTCTTATAAATTAAGCAACAGCTATGAACGCATTTTCATTGGAAATCTCTAAATCTACAATATACTTGAATGATTTTTCGTTAAACTGTTAATTGGAAATTAGAAAGAAACTTTTACAAAGGAAAAAAATCATTAGAAGTATAATTAAATTAATCAGATTGCAAATACTTTCTCTACACTCACTACATTAGTATTTTCTGTAAAAACTATCTCGACAGAAATCACAATTTGCATACCTA
Source organism: Kodamaea sagamina (assembly GCA_030556545.1). NCBI lineage: Eukaryota > Fungi > Ascomycota > Pichiomycetes > Serinales > Debaryomycetaceae > Kodamaea > Kodamaea sagamina. Next base: position 20,600 of record JAKTUG010000016.1, on the reverse strand, counting down.
GATATGAATAAGCTCAATTTTCCAATTTAAAAGAGAGTTACTTTAATGAAAAAGTAGAATAATCATCAAAAAGGTACAGACTATCATACTAACTTCGTCTATCAAAATAAAAATTAAAAGCTATTACTTATACAAACTGTAATCGTTTCATTTATATTCTATACAATTTGAAAACCTAAATGACTTCCTTTCAAATATACAATCAGGAATTTTGTTCCTATTGTAATAAAGAAGTAACTACTCTATGTCAACAATAGTATAAATGTTAATTCTGGTTAAATTTATAATATAGTTTTCGTAGGCTAGCTTTACTGATTCTTACAATTTTGATCTTCAAATTGATAAATTATTTTGGATAAACCAGAAGAGAACTTGTGCTAAGTAAGTTATTAGCTAGTTGGGTTCGGCAATATCAATTAATTGGCCGCTACTTCATGAAGAAGTGGATCGGAGCCCAATGTTTTAAGAGAACCAAACACAATTTAATAACAACTTCAATGTAAATTTTGCAGAGTGTTAATATAAAAATCGTTTACCGTTTAGCTACTTAATTTAAATTTTTGTGAGAACAACTATTCTATGTAATCTTGAAACGTTGTTCAAATTCAATAATCATAATACTCGAATTGTAAACTAAAGAGTTTTTAGATTACCTTATTGAGAATAGGAACAAATGTTAAACAGAATTAAAAGATCGCACACGATATGTAGCATTTGCAACAAGCAAAGTGAACATTACTTAAATTCAATTACTTGGATCTATTATATGTATAACATGCTTGATATGTCCCGAATGAGCATTCTGAAGCGAGAAAAAGTTTTAATTATTGAGTTATCAAATATAGAGCACCAACAACTTCGATACAAGATTAATCTTAATCCAAGTTCTGAATTTAGTTGAAAAATATTCTAAACCTTCATAATCTGCTAGTAAAAGAATCCTGTGAAGAATAGTTTTTTTGATTTTAAGGAGAACGATAGTTCTTCTTGAAAAGTTTACTTTTCAAGAACTTTTGTTTTTAGATTTCTAAGACCTTACTTCAGTTCAGCTATTATTCTGTTTCTTAGCAGTCAAGTTTGATGTAATTTCTTCAAAACTGAATAATAGCTCGTCCATATTTTGAGTTGAGGTTGCAATAGAGGAAAGGTAATATAGATAATTGGGCACCGAGAGAGAATAAAGTAGTACTGCGAAGAATTTATGTAAAAGTTTTGTTCACCGGGGAGAAATGGACGAATTTTTAATTAAATAATTCTATTTAAAGGAACAGGAAAAGCTATAATATAATTCTTTTTCCCCTTGAAAGGAATTGATATTCTAAATTTATTGAAAAAAAAAATTAAGAAAAGATAACTTTGTTGATTTCGCTTAAGTAATATTTGGTGATTATGTAAACTATTTGTAATAAAATGAACATTATACGTGCTAGTTAAGAACCTTATACTATACATCAGGTCAGCGGACGCGACTGCTCGAGCTTTGGTGGAAATCTTGAGCAGCTTTGAAATAACTAAGCGTCAGAGTATTATCACACCCCATAAGAGCATTGAATTCCGCCTCTAATAAAAGCATAGATTAAAAGAACCAACAGGAACGAATAGGTTTGATTTTCGTTTTAGGAGAACTACCTCTTTTACATATTTCCTAAATTTTCTTCAGATTTTTGTAATTACTGTTGAGATTGTCCTCCCGGTACTTTCATACATTTCTTTGGGATTTACAACTCAGTGCTAGCTAATAGATACTCAGCTTGATTTTGTTGGCTGTAATAGTTTCTTCAGTAGTTGGTCCAGCACAGGTTTTCAACGGTGATGCAGCCTCCATTGGGGCACGAGCTAGCGGAATTCTTTTCCTTACAGCTTTTGTATTGTTTGTTGTTGTCGGCTCCTACTTGTACATCAGTTGCCAAGAGCGACTTCCTTTGTAATTGTATTCGTTATTGAATGTTAGTTCCACTTACAGTGTGTTGGTTTCATTTCGGAATACAAACATTTCTCTTTTATGGCCAGGTTCCGGAAGAATTAAACGCAGCCTTATTCTTGATCGTGATGCTAGTCTTCTGGAGAAGGGTTTTGTTTGTCGTGCGTGATGTGAATGAACAGATTAACTGTTCATCGAGTTTGTACTTTGCTTTTGAAGCCGGGAACGACATAAGATGGTACAAGAACGAAACGTCAAGGACAGCGTGAGTCACTTGAGTTTGACAATTTACATAGTAGAACCTCATGGAGAACTAAGATGTTAAATTTCTACAAATAATTTAGTTGAATTCAAACTGTGGTTCTAGAAAAAATGTTAAAAGTTTATAAATACAGTATTTCCCAAGGATAAATCGCACTTCACTTTACAGAATGTCGCAAGACTCAATAAAAAATGATCTAAACTTTATCTTGAATAGCTTGTCCCAGGAAATATTTATCTTTAATAGCGATTCAAAATTGTAATTCTTTTTACTGCTTGTCGGTAGAGAAGTTTACAATTGAGTTAATAGGAATTTGAATGGGGCTCTCTTTCCAACAAATGTCAGAAAGCAGAATAAACTTGTCGTAAAATTGAATTTAGAAAGTCGCTATATAGAATAAGAAAAAGGTAAGCAACTCATATTAAACTACCATCATAATTTTCTAAATCTTCATAAGCAGCAAAATAATTCATCAACGTGATGATGCACTTAAGCCAAGTAACGAAACTTGATTGCGCTGTAGTTGTCGCACAAATCGCAATTTGCCATACAATTCATACTCAGGAAAATCTTCCTCTACGACAAGCAGAAATTTCAAACCAGACAAGTCAAAATTCAAAGTGAGATTTCCTTCGCACATCTGAGAAATTCTTTCCTCAGAGTACGACAATTAACTTCAATGAATAAACATTTTTAGTGAAAAGTTCCACTAATTCAATTTCTGATTCAGAGACATTTAAGCTTACATGTAAATGAAGATGAGAGAGAACTGAGACAAAAGTTAAATGGTACTACAATAAGATAGTCAGCGGATTGAAGAAACCCAAATACACAGTTCGATTTCATGTATTTTACATCAACTAATTTTGGATTTCACTAGAGACATCTAACTCCGTACAATTGTATTTCACTCACAACCATTTGCGACTTCTTGGTTTTACGGGCGTGACAAATACTTGGAAAATTCTGTATCAAATACCGCAATACAAGCTACTGAAATGATAGAGATTATTGAGGAATGGAAATTCACTCTTTGCAAAACCTAAAGATTCGGTACTTATGAGTAGAGTCGAAATTCAATAAGTCTAATTTGTTAAGAGCACTGTTGTATCTGATAAATGGATAGATTCTCAGCATTATTTTGAATCATTCGTGGTGGCAGTTGTCTTCCTATCAAAAATTTTCCTGCTGCTGATTGTTTAGAAATTTAAGTTTTATCTTGGGCTCAGCGTGTCTGAAACGCGGCATGATAAAAGGATGATAGGAGTTTAAAATTGCGAATTGGCCTTTGCGAAACCCCTCGAATCCAGACTTAAAGGGATGTAGGTCAGGTGTATCTGCAGTCATAACTGGCCAGGCGAGTTTGGCTGCAAACCTTATAGAAAAGTTGTGTGTTTATCGAAAAGCCCTCAAGAATTTGAGTATCCAAACATAAGATGTACGTCAATCATCGTCTTTTGATGTGGTTAGACTTTATTACTTGGTTCTTCTCCCCAATAGCTCTGAGAAAAGCTCTTAATGTTGGAAGTCAGCTACCAAACAGAAGTGGCCAGTAAAGATGAAAATATTTCTCTAAATTCGCACTAGTGTTTATTGCAAACTCAGATTGAATTTTTGGTAGATAAAGTCCATTTTGAACGCAGCCTTGATGTTCTTAGAGATTAGCCGCTCTATATTACATAGTATTTCCAGTAGATTTCAAATAAAATGGAAAGCAACTAAATTCAAGGATCCCCAATGGTCACCAAAAACTCAAATTTGAGCTAGGATTGAAACACAATAAGCTTAGAACTTGGAAAAGTTCATTTGAATTCAGCTGATATAGTCCAAAAACTTGTTGGCCAATCCACTCTGATCTCTCTCAATGATAAGTCCAAAATTGAGGTTGGTCAATGATTCAAGATATCCAAATAATGCCATTAATGAGCAAATGAAGTCCTCTTAAAGGTAGCGTTCGCAGATTGGTTTGGGAAAGTGGAATTAGTTGATATTGGATGTGGTCTCCATCCACACTTGACTTTAATTGCACAAGAAGTATCGAAAGCGCTCTTAGTATTTGATCAAATGACACTTTTATATCTCCTGAAACTTCCGAAACGGTAAGTTTGTGCAATTTGAACTACCAGTTCTAAGAAAGGTCATTCATACGTCAATCAATACTTGAGTAGTGTAGTGAAAGTATGGTCAGTCTATTGCGCCAAAGCCAATCAAGTTGTACCTTAAAAGCTACTCATTCAAGTAATTTATGAACACGATAACTTAAAGCAGCGGAAGCTCCATCAAACTGTCCTTCAGGGTAATACTCCTTAGTGACCAAGTAGGAGATGGTGAATGTAGTGATGTGTAGTTTTAAGTGTGACTTAGATGAAGTGTTCTGTTAGCGACGAGTTTAAGGTGGACATTGTAATTTTTTAGTTTAAGAATGAAACAATTCACAGCGAAGGCGTAAAATTCGCTACGAATAAAATCAACTTTTTGCTGTTGAAGTTTACAGAATGACCAAGGCTACACCCCCTAGTTCGTTGTACTCGAAGAGTAAATATTGAGGATGAAATTCCTTTTGGTTATCTCATTTCGCGAGTCAGCTTGCAAGAGACTTTCCAACCAATTTACGTGTACGATTAAACGTTCGCAAATAAGTGCTCTTCCGACTGTATGGTTCCTTTTATTGAAGTAGAAAATGACATATTCTAATTGTAATGTCCCTTCTCTTGAAGCGAAGTCCTTTTCTGGCTTGAAGCACTTTTTTTGAAGAAAAATTGTGGTTGGTGGCTGCAAAAGCACTTACTGGTTGCAAAATACAGACTACATTAACTTTGACCTGGATAAGTAGATTCTCATGTGCGACATCTATTGGACCTTACCAACTGCTTGTGAAGTTTTCACTTCCATTGATATACCTATCCAGGAATCCAGCGGCTATTGAATTCTCGAACCCTGGTGGAACTGCTCGAGGAAGCAAAGGAACTCCGTCAACTCAACAAAACTCTGTTGTTGTATCCCAACAGTGAATTTTCCGAAACACCGTCTTCTAAGCGCCCACCGATCTTAAGTTACAGGTTTCCGCTTTAACCAGCCAGACCGTGGACGCCAAAGTTCAAAAACTCCGGGAAGAGGAACCCTAATCGAAAAATACGCTAAACACTGCAAGCTCAACACACAAACTCAATTTTGACATCTGGAACACCTGCAGTAACGATCTACTTCATTAAAACCACTCAAAGTTCCTTTGATAAGGATAGTGAGTGTGAGAGTGGTGTTTATCTCTGAGAAAGATCGAAAAACAAGGTACTAGCAGTTTCTTTTGACAAAGAAAAGACAGCACGTTGGCCAACAAAAACCTCATTCCAAACAGACATAACGAAGTCAGTCGATGATCCCTCTTATCATTACAACACCAAGTACACCGCACATAACTCAAAAGTACCAGAAGTTCCTTATCCCATACAACTCACGACCACTCGCTTACTTCATTCACAGCCCATTCTTCCAAACGTCAAAAGCCAACACAAGCGTCTAAATATAGCCCCACTACGCAGAATCGGCGATGTCAATCACCTGCCCGGAGTTCACAGCCACGAAAAAAAAGGTTTAATACCTCAGAGATCTACGGCGCCCACTCCGGACACCAGGTGTCCAACACAAACCAGCACAGCTGCCCAGCGCCAACACAGTTGACACCTAAAACATACCATCTCTCCAAATGTTGAACATTCTCGTCGCCCAACTGAGGGGAACACGACAAAATCTCGGATTCCCAGCCGCTCAATGTCGGAACCACCCTGAAAGCTCCGGCCTAGCGAATCTAAAGCGATTGCAAATCTCGTAGCTCATCACATTAGCCCCATGTGCCTGCCTACGAAGACACTCTAGTCAAAAACCCCCTTGATCTCAGTAGTGCAGCTATTCTCCACCATCTAGACCTACCAAATAGCTTACCCAGCACAACACCACCTCAAACAAAACACTCTTCCACGGCACAAAAACCGAAGCTCTTCTCTTCAACATTTTGCAACCCCCTCTCTTGTGTAATTTCTTTTTCACCGCATGGAAAAAACTCTTATATAAGGTCCATCGTCCGTTGGTTTTCTTATCAACAAAGTTCTTTAGTTCACGTATAATCAGCAGCATCGAGGATGTCAAAGTCGGACAAGAAAGTAACGTATCCGTAAGTGTTGTGGGGGAAGAGAGGGAGCTATGTAATGAGTATCCTAAAGCATTGATACTAACAGCGGACTAGGTTCTGGTATGGTGGAGCAGCCAGTATGATTGCATGTCTAGTAACACACCCTTTGGACTTGGCCAAGGTGCGTTTACAGACTGCCACGACACCTGGACAGGGACTCGGGTCAATGGTGTACCAGATAATAACAAAAGAGGGCCCGCTCAAGATCTACTCGGGGTTGACTGCGTCGTTGTTGAGACAGGCGACGTACTCGACCGCGAGATTTGGGATCTACGAGTTCTTGAAGGAGACGTACATTGAGCAGACCAACAACAAGAAGCCGCTGACGGCGGTGTTGCTTCCGATGTCGATGGTTGCGGGCGCGTTGGGCGGACTTGTGGGCAACCCTTCGGACGTGGTGAACATCAGAATGCAGAACGACTCGTCGTTGCCTGTCGACCAGAGGAGAAACTACAGAAACGCCTTTGACGGTATCTACCGTGTGGTGAGAGACGAGGGCGTGAGCACCTTGTTCAGAGGATTGACGCCCAACTTGGTGCGTGGTGTGTTGATGACGGCATCGCAGGTGGTGACATACGACATTGCCAAAAACTTGCTTGTGGATACGTTCAAGTTAGACCCCACCAAGAAGTCGACGCATTTTAGTGCGTCCTTGATGGCCGGTTTGGTGGCCACGACCGTGTGTTCGCCTGCGGATGTTGTCAAGACCAGAATCATGAACTCCAAGACGCTGTCCAACTCGAGTGCGGTGTCGATCTTGACCACCGCTGTGAAAAACGAGGGTGTGGGGTTCATGTTCAGAGGCTGGTTGCCTTCGTTTATTAGATTGGGGCCACATACAATCGTGACTTTTTTGGCGTTGGAGCAGTTGAGAAAGTTTAAGCTTGGTATGTGATAGAATGGATTTTGGGAGCAGCAAGTTTATAGACTGAGATGAATGAGCTAATGAAGTGAGTTAGCGAGTTTGTCATGGAGATTAATTGATTAGAGTTTAGATTAAGTGATGTAGAATGAATTGAGTTTATTTTGGGTTTTAATTTCAAATTGACTTTTAAGTGATTTGATTTGATGTTTTATATCTTGAGCGTGAATTTTTTAGCAGATATGTTATCAATTTTTTTTGCTGATTACATTCTGATTAGTTCACTGGTTAGTTCACTTAAAACTTCACCCACTACTTCACTTATTACTTTTACTAATCAGTTCACTCACTACTCACTTCATAACTCACTACTCATCACTCACTTTTTCATACATCAGTTTACGCTTTGCTTCACTCAGTAGTCCTTCAACTCAATTGCATTCAATTCAATCTTAACTTTCAAATTTAAACGCAATTCATTCAATTACAAACCTACATTCAATCAACCCCCAATTAGTCAATTCTTGGTTGTCACACCCCAATAAATGATCATGAATCAATTAATACAAAACCTAAGTACAAATGAACACTCTTGAAATATGAGTTTAAACCTGAATGTTGTCCAACTCAACCTTCTCGAAAGCTTCCTTCTCAGCTTCCAAGAGGTATGGAATCAAGTAGTGGGTGTCCTCTTCTGGCTTGACGGCCTTGCTTTCTGGCAACAACTGGTGCGACAAAGACAACTGGTGGGCAGTTATGATTCTGAAGTTTCTAGCGTAAGAAACCTGTTCTGGCAATCTAGAAAGAGCCTTTTGGGCAACGTCGTTCTCCTCGATGATCAAGTCATCGAATCTGTCCTGTTAGTATTCAATCTGGTGAGCAATCTGTGAGCGACTTACTTTAAGCCCATCTCTCTGTAGCCAGAGTACGAGCTGAAGATCTTGGCCGCTGGAACAACAATCTTGGACAAGGTTGGTCTGGACAAGATGAAGTCAGCAGTCTTAACAATAGATGTGATGGAAGCCATTATGGTGTAGATGTCAGACTATTTTTCTTCTTGAAAAAAACAGAAAATCAAAATTTGTTTGGTTTCTATTGGCTGGTGTTGATTGCCTAATTGGGTAGGAAGTTTAGTTGGATGAATAGGTGATGAAAGAACAGATTGGTGAATGAAGAGGAGGGGTGTATGAGAATAAGAGTTTTAGATCAAGTGAGAAGTGGAGAGGAGGGTGGACGAGAATAAGGGTTTTAGATCAAGTGAAGGAGATGAGGAATCAGATGGGATGGTTAATGATTATTTACTTGAACGACTATTGCTTAATACTAGGAGGATAAGTGGATTGGGTCATCATCTATTCATAATTGAATCCTACTACCCTTCAATATTCTGATGAGTAAATATAGTAACAATGAATGCCGTGAGAGGATAATTTCTCCTTTTTCTATGGCACTTCCAAACTTTCGCTATGGAAGTGGTCAAATCTTGCGTATTCGTTGAACTGATTTGGGTGCAAATTTTCTGTCGCAGAACAACACGCCAGGAAAACAGGAAAACACATCTTGCATAAACAACATCTACCAAAGACAATTCAAGATGTAAGGTACCGTAGATTCGGTGATTCTTGTTCGGAAAGGAAGCTTGTGAACTTTTGAGCCCTCTTTTTAAGTACTTGCAAATTATTATGGTTTGCGTCGACTTGTTCAGTTATCTATCTCAGGTGAATGTGTTGCAATTACCAAACATTGAAGTAGGTGATAACTAAATAGAGTATGCGTAAATAATTGGAGTTTAGCTGAAACACCCAGGAGAGATAAGTCCACACAAGGCGCCATTGAAGTTCTGTTTTTTTGTTCTCTAAACTACAGCCAAGCAAGCTTATCAGCTTATCGTATTCAAAACAGTATGAGCCTTCGTTTAATTATGTATAATCTAACTTCTAAACATTCTAATAGCACCTAAATTTAAGTGATCGATAATCAGCAGCGAACAAGAATTTTTCGGGCTGGGCATCAAAATCTCAGAATAAACCAAAAAGTCGTATCCAGTCTAGACCATACCCCTATGTCACCAATTCTTATTACTCTACCAAAACCAAACATAAATCTCTAATAATCATACTCATTCCCAGTAACACCCAGAGTATTAGGAAATCCAACAGCCTCTAATATAACCTCTGGCTTGTTTTCCTTCACAAGATCTAACAACTCCTCGTTCTTACACAAGAAAAGACCCACAACCCCACAACTGTTGATCCCCAAGTTCTTGTACTTGCCAGTTTTCCTAGGAACAACCATCATATACTTGGTGGTCATGACAAAGTTGTAGGAGATGTGGTCAGCGCCATTTGCTCTCGAAACAGTCAATGCCCTCTGCAACAACGAAGCAAAATAGAGGGTCAAGTCCTCCTCCTCCAAGTCGGACGCGTTGTCAGGAAATCTGGCTACAAAGTGGGCAAACGGCAAGTCGCTGTTCTGCAAAGGCTCGTTGTTCACGTTCGGAATGAAGGGCGTGCTTGGAAGCGCCAACTTGTCAGCATACGGAACAAAGTTTTTTCTCTCAGGCAACGTCATGAACTGGATGTGCTTGTGGGGCTGCGACGCGCCGGACTCGGGCCCGCAGTTGTAGAAGGCGAACCAGTCCTCGCCGTTGTCCAACTCCTTCAAGGTGTGCAACAAGGAGTACGAGGCTAGCAATTCAGGCGCAGACAAGGGCGTGTTCTGCGACTTGAACTCCTTGGTGATCACCATAAAGTGCCTGGGGACGACCGGGAACTTGTTGAAGACGACTCTGAACTCATCTTCGGGGCCGTACGAGTCCAAGATGGTGAGTTCTGGTTCTGGATCGGCGAACGGGTTCTTGTTCATTGTACCCACCTCTGGTCTGTGCATCAAGGAGTGCAACAACGTGAGCTGAAAGTCGACGGAGCTGGAGCCGATTTTCTGGTGGACCACTGAGTGTTCTGCCGAGCTGCCATTGAACTTGAGGTGGTCATTTTCAATGGCTTCTTCGTACTTTTCACTTAACAATTTGTAGAAGTTGTTTGGGAGGGTATAGAACATTATGGTTTTTTTTTATTTGAAATGTTTGAAAATGATCTTGATAGATGGGGGAAATGAGAATGTTTTGAAAGTGACTTGAGTAGTTCTGTTAAGAGGTGGATGATATTATTCTGGTGGTGCGGTAAATGGATTAGTGTTGAGATTATTTTGGAGAGTGAAGGATCTCGTGAAGAGCCATCTTGTGGTGGTATTTTAGAATAAAAGCCGTCATATGATTGAAGGTTTAAAAATGCGTTCTTATATTAAATATGCTCTCTTGTATATTCTGCGTTAGATCTTGTGATTTCAATCCTTAACAACATGACACTGGACTTACTAATAAATAGTAGGTTATTAAAAGCCATTAAGCAACAACTCTATCCAGTTTTTGCACCCAAAATTCATCTAAACATTGAGTATAGTCAGACCTCAGCAATCAAACCAAATCTAAACAGTACAGAAATAAATTCCTACACACATATGTCATAATTTTCAGTATATTCAGACCTAACAATCAACCAAAACCTACAATACAAACAAATACCTAATGTACATTTATTAATTAATACCCTTACGAGTCCTTTGTGATAAACACCACTAATGATTAAATGCAAAGTCGTTACTTCTTTCTGAACCAGTTGATAAACTTGGGACCTCTCTTCTTCTTGAGATCGATAGAAGTGGTGCTTTCAGGGTCCTGGCGGTAGACGGAGGACTTGCTGAACTTGGGTCCCAAATCATGCATGGAGAACGAGAAAGACATCGTTTTCGTGTGCCGCTTGCCGCGCGGCGCGGACGTGGACGCGTACAGCGCCCGCTTGGGGTCCGCCAACACCGGCAGCGAAAAGACCGAGAACGCTGCGCTGCCGCGTCTCTGCTGTGTGTCGTCCAGGTCTCTGTCGAAAATCGTGAACGTCGAAAACCGTCTCTCCGCTTTGGTAGCAGCAGAAACTTCTTCTTGTTCTTTCGAGGCAAACGGGTTAGAGAAGCTCAAGCCGTTCCTTTTGGTTTTTCCGAAAAATGTAGGGGACGACACTCTTGCGTACTCTGACTTTTCGTCCACTTTGGTGGGAGGAGCTAAAATGTCTTGGTTTTCCAGTGCACCTAGAATCTCCAGGTTCTTCTTCTTCTCCAGAGCAGCTTTCGTTTCCAAATGGGTACTCTCCGTTGGAGACTTCATCCCCGACGACTTGAACGTCGGAATCTTGGTCAACTTCAAGATTTTCTCCTCACCTGGGGTCATGGACCTCCTTGGAGACTTCTTTGGAGACTTCAACGACGCCGACGACGACAAAATGTTTATGTTGTCCAAGGGAGAAATCGCCTTGGGCGACGAACACGACAACACCTCGGTGTCGTCTTCCGTTGCCCGCAAAGTGTGCTCATGAGAGTTTTCCACTCCGCTGATGAGAGTGCTATCGTTATTGAAAACGATCGGCTTCTCATCCTCATCCTGCTTGAAGGTTGAGTTTGTCGAGGGCGACGAAGTGCCCTCGTACGCATTCACCACTATGGCCGGGGTCGAATTTGTGCTTCTGTCTACGACCAAAGGCAGACCAATGCCAACCGGTGACAAAGACTCGAGCATCTTGCCTCTCGATTTACCTTGAATAAGATCGTGATGCGAGGTGAGCGACGAGTGGTCTGTGGACTGTATGGTTTCGTTGCTGGAGATGACGGCCGACGACATGTCCGAGTGCAAGCTGATGGGGCTCGTTGAGATCGTTTTGAGGAGGCTGGCCACCAGTTTGTCAGGTTTGGAGGGAGTTCTCGCAAACTCTGCTGTTGTCGGAGACGTGGTGGACGAGATGTGCGAGATGATTGGCGAGAGCGAGGAGGTGGTGATGGTGGGCTGGCGCGGGAGCTGTGGCGACGCGAGTTCTGCCTCGTCGATGGGCGGCGTCGACGAAATTGAGCCCAACGACGACGTCAGGTGAATGAGTCTGTCTTGCAGAATCGACTCCTGCAGTGCAGAGCGCATGGGCGGCGATGCGACGCGCTTGGTGTCCAGCGACAGAGACCCAATCAAACGCTGGTGTCTATGCTGGAACGAAATAAGTCTGTTTTTCTGGGTGGACTTCAAGCTGGGCAAGCTCGACGAGTGGCCCAAGGCTCTGTCCTTGCTGGGGAGTGCGGTACCGATGAAGGTGGCGCCGCTGCTGTTGGAACGGATGATGTTGATGCTGTCCGAGGATGAGATTTTCATTGCGTTGGAGATTCTGTTGGACTGGTCGTAGAAGCTCTGGTACCTGTTAGCCTTTGCGCCAGATCTCTTCCCCGAGGGGGTCGATGAGCTCACTAGAATGCTCATGCTGGGCGCGTTGGACAAGTAGTGGTTCGCGTTGGCCAGCGAGCCCGACTCGCGCGACGAGTTCGAAAACGTCTTCTCGATCATCGGGATCTTGTTGGAGCGGATACTCAGACACGACGAGTTGGCCGACAAGTTCAGGTACAAGCCCAAGTTGGGTGGGTTGTTTGCATCCTGGGAGAAGGGTGAACTGTGTTCGTGTGGGTCCTGCTGGTTTTCCTCTTCGTCGTCTTCCTCAATCAAGTCGCTGGTCAGCTCCTGGATGGGGTGGTTGAACAAACCACCCAAGTTGGAGGGAGCGCTATTAAAGCAATAGTGTGAGTGGGGTGAGGATATGAAGGGCGACATGGATGTCAGGTACTTGGTGAAGGGCAGGGCCAAGAAGTCGTCTTCGTAGTCGGGGGTGCCAACCACAGCTGGTTGCGCTCCTAACAGCACCAGGGAATTATTGGTGGAGTTGTAGCCCCCAATGTGCAAGTTTGCATTCAATATCTCGTCCAAGTCGATGACGCCATCGGGAACGGAGGTGTCGCTCTGGAAAGAGGGCTCCTCCGCCAGGAAAAAGCGTCTGTTGGGCGGCGCCGGCTTCTTTTGCAGCGAGATTTTGATTGGTGAGTTCAAACTGTGGTTGCTGGTGTGAAGAAAAGGAGACTTACGAGCGGGCGAAAGACCCAGCCCCAATGCCAGTCCCAAACCCATCGGTCTAGGCGAGTCTGGCTTGCTCAACTCCGGGGTTTTCACGGGAAACGCAAAGTCGTCCGAAACGGGTTTGTTGGCAAAGTCGTCATAGTTGTTAAAGTTGAAGTGTTTTTCGTAGGCGGAGTCCGGCGAGCCGTTTGCGATGGGGATGCTGTTGAGCGACTTGGAGGTTGGGATCGTCTGGGTAGCGATAACGCTGAGTGACAGGCCGTGTAATGACAGGCCGTTTACGCTCAAGGACAGCCCGTGCAAGGACAGCCCGTTGACGCTGAGGGACAGCCCGTGGGCGGACAGGTGTGGGGCGGTGCTGAACAAGCCCAAGCCCATCGCGTCAAAGTCGCCCGAGATGGCGGCGCTGCGCTTGTGCCTGTGTCTGCGGGCGGCGGGCGCCACCAGCAAGTGTATCGGTTGGTTGGGAAGCGAGCTCATGCCATGGATAGATAATGCAGGATGCGAAGTGAAAACAAAAAAAATGCACTTGGCCGGGCACTGGTGTGTCGGGCGTTGGTAAATGAGTGGACGCTACTAGTCTAGCAGGGGTTGTTTTGGTGGTTTGTAATAAAGTGGCGGCAAATTTTTTTTAGCTCGCGGGTTTTTTGTTATTGTCGTGGATTTCCATGAAAATTTGGTTTTGATCTTGAGATCTGGGAAATGAATGTGAGTAGGGTATGACAATATCAATATGAACAGTAATCGTGTATCTATAGTCAATATAGATTTATGATAGTGATCGTATAGTTGTCAATATTAATAGTGATAAATATTAATAGTGATGACTATCAGTAGTATTAATATCACAAGTATCAGTATCACAAGTATAAAAAATCACTAGTATCAATATCAATAGTTATCAATATCAATAGTTATCAATATCAATAGTTATCAATATCAATAGTTATCAATATTCAACAATCAATCAATAATCAATAATCAATAATCAATATCAATATCAATAGTAATCAGTACCAACAGTAGTACCAATATAATACAATGTAGCTAAACTAGCTTGACAATGTCACTCTAATGATAGCAGAACAAATAAAAGCGAGTGACGGTTCGGCTGCGAAAACCAAAAACAAGGAAAGCAAGCCCTTATATACGCGTCCACTTTAAGGACCTGGAACTAGCCCAGTGCTTTTACTGCCAAAAAAATACACAGGTATGGTTCATGACACAAAAAGCCAACCTAAAATAGCGAGGGCTCAGAGAACGGGTGCGATGGTGGGTGGGTTCAGTTGGAGCTATGTGGAACTATCAGGAGGTAACTGGGATGTCTAGAGACGTTCACACGTATCAGTAACCATGCTCATCCAACAAAACCCACAGCAACGCATCCACTCTGCGCTGAAAATAGGGCGATCTTTTAGGTTGCTCAACGTTCATACCTCAGATGAGAGAAGACCATAAGGGTGCAGAGAGGAAGGATAGTTTAAGCGATAAGTCCAGGGCCGAGTAAAATAGAGCAATTTTAGGACGGTCAACGCATGGGTAGCACCCAAATACGCTTCGCAAGTACGGCCTTTGCTCCAGACCGTGCCATGCCCCACAGTCATCTGTGAATTCTATCAAAATTACAGGAAGTGTTCTTGAGGTGTCACAATAAAGGTGCTAATATCACAATATAGAGTGCTCTTATCACAATAAAGGTGCTGGTATCACAATAAACTGTGCTACTATCACAATAAACAGTACTTGGAATATCACAATAAGTGCTTGGTTATCACAATAAGTGCTGGTTCTCACAAAAAAGAACCTCAAATAAACTCAGAGCTTTCATTTATACCCCGATCGGGCAGCACAAGGGGCCGTTTGTGTTCGGTGGAGCGTCCGCCGTCCCAAGACGATCTTGTCCATCTTCCCCTGCCGTTTGCAAAACAAGGCGTGGGAATCTGGCTAAAAATATGGAGTGCTCGCGGGCCGCTGACTCGCAGTAGCGTTGAAACCGCTACATGCCGGTTTCAGACCGCCCGGCGCACTCGAAAAGAAGACAAGTGCACCCTGGGGAGACGGGGTCCCAGGCACAAAGCTCCTGTGCCTTCTGTTCCTCGCACTCCTTCGCTCCTTCCTTCTCTGCTGATGCATGCCATTAACCCGTTCTGAGAGTGGCTTGCCGCGAAGGGATACCTGTTGGTATTGCAACTGCCCTTGTGCCAGCACAAAAGCTTATTTCGACGCGTAGTTATGGCCTGGAATTTGCCTGTTTGGTGCGCTAGTTCTTCGAGTCCTATTGTTCCTGCAACTATTGTTTGTCGATTGTGTCCTTGGGCTGTATTATCTGCCCTTTGTTGTGCTATTGTTCAGGATCCTTTTTGTTGACATGTAATGTTCGGTGATGCGCTGGCCGTGGTCTCTGTGTTTATTCGATGTGGGGATCTTATTTTGTTCTTGTAATTGTATCTAATTATGTTAGATGTAATTGTTATCGCTTCATTATAATTGTTATCTTAATCGTGTCTAGCTTCTCTACAATGCTTGTTGTTGATGATAATTGGTTTTGGACTTTCTTAAACGGTGCATGTGTTTGTTCCAACGTTCGTTAATTAAGGTTTTTTTGCAAGAATATACTTTGATTGGAAATTTCAGGTGTTTAGGGTGTTTTTCAATTTGATGTGAATAAGGTTAGCTGAATTAGGTTCATTTTGTTCTATTGTTCGAGTGTTGAGGACTTGTAGTTTACTAGAAGGTTTAAACTAGAGGATGAATAACTATACCCTTTAATTTATCGGTTAGAATGAACCAAGGTAGTTTATAATGAGCTAAATTGAAATAATGGACAACCATTAAATTGATTTCCTGGGCAAAATGTAGAGAATGTTTTCAGATTTTACAGAACCAATTTGATAGAATGATCAAATGTGAAGCAAGATAGAACGAAGTGTCAAATGTAAACCAAATTGATAGATTAAAGTATCAAATAAACCCAATTGAAAGAATAAAGTATCGAAAAAACCAAATTGATAGTATAAAGTATCAAATGTAAACCAAATTAATAGAATAAAATATCAAATGTAAACCAAGTTGATAGAATGAACTAGCAAATGATAAGAATGCCAATAGAATGAATAACCACAACACTGATATAGAATGAACAACCATAAAACTCCAAAATCAACCGTTACAATAACACTATCATGGGGTGTCCATGTTCGGAGCCTTGAGAATGTGGTTCGATCAGAATCAAATCACCAAAGATCGTATCATTTCTTTGCTTAATCAGGTCATTGACTACTCGGCATATTGTTCACAGATCACTTCATCCTATTGTTTATTGTTCGCTACACCTTGCCCTTCACAGCTAATGAACCTCCCTCGTTTAATTTATACGATCCCCATTTTCATACTCATATGCTAATATTTCGCAGCCAGCTGTGGTTTTCGGTGAAACTGCTCATTGGACCCCCAATGAGCACCCTTGTTTCCCGCGTCTTATCTTATCGATTGGTGTGCAAGGGGAAACTTTAAAAGCATGAGATATGTTCTTTACATGGCTGCGAATTTGTTTGATTGACTTTTCGGCAGCCTGCAGCCACATAAAAAATTCTCGATGATAAGAACTTATTAAGCCTTCATTCTTAGATGCAACGTAGTAAGGCAAAATAGATTTGGATGAAGATGACTATGAAAAATCTTCTACTTGTTTAAGGAAAGTGGTTGGTATGTTTAGTTTTCGAGTCGAGAAACTGAAATGAAAGAGAGGAAAGAAACGAGGTTCATGACAAAAGATAGAGGTGAAAATTAAATAATGTGAAAATTCAAACAATGTATATTTCACAGCTATTCTTCATTCAACAAAAGAACCGCACTTTGAATTGAAAAATAAGAATAATTGAATAAAAGAATCACTCTGAAAAAGAATCACTTAACAAAAGATCACTCTAATCAAAATAATCACTTTAAAAAAAAATCACTCTAAGAAAAGAACCACTTTAAACAAAAGAATCACTCTGACAAAAGAATCACTCTAAACAAAAGTATATATCACTCTGAAAAAGAACCACCCTGACAAGAATCACTCTGATAAAAGAATCATTTTTTAACAAAAGACTCACTTCAAACAGAAGAATCACTTTATTCTGAACAAAAGAATCGACATAATCGAAAACCTTATCTTTTAACTTTTATTCTATTTACCAAGAAAACCGTTGATATCGCACACCTCTCTAACGTTAACCAAAGACAACTAAACTAATTTAGACCATCACTTCTTATTCTTCTTGGAAATCCTCCTCAACGCACGCTGCTCATTCTTCATAACACCATCCACCATCTTATACTTACCCTTGACACCCTTGGGTCTGCCCGACAATCCCCTGTTCGAGCCGGTCGCAACAACCAAGGTCGTCTTCGGCTTGGTCTTCTGCTTCTTGGTGAGCCTCTTCATCAACTTGGTGATCTCGTCAGCCTTGTCTCTCTCACTCTTGGCACCGTCCTCGTTGATCAAATCCGACTTCTTCTTCAACTTCTCCAACCTCCTCAACGCTCTCATCTTCTTACGTCCCTGTGCCTCCAACACCTTCTTGATCGGCCTGGCATTCAACTGCTTGTTCTTCTCCTTGATCGCCAATGCCGCTTCCTTCGTGATCGGCTTGATGATCTTGGAGTGTTTTCTTTCCTCGTCAACAAACCACTCCGGTAAGTCTTCCTTGTCCCTGAAGGAGTACCTATTTATACCCTCATTCACCAAGTCGTTTCTGTTCATCTGGCCCAAGGCCACCTTGTGCGCCAACGTCATGGCTTCGACCGTGGCAATATCAACCTTATCCTTCTGCGACGCCTTGTTGTACTTGCGCGACAACTCAGTTTCCTCGTCCATGTCGCTGTCAGAGTCGAACTCCGGCTCAACTTCGCCCTCAGCATCGACAATCTCAAAGTCAGATTCGTCCGAGTCGGAAGTTTCGCTGCTGTCGTCCACCAGCTCGGCCTCGCTGGCCTTGGGCAGTGGCTTGCTCTTGTTCACAAGCTCGTCCTTGTTGGCAATATCGTCAAGCAAATCGGCGTCTCCAACCTCGCCGAAAATAGAATCGGATGCAAAAAACACCTTTGCGTTCTTGGACAAAATATCTTTACGTTTCTGCTCGGCAATGGCTCTGATATGCTCGTCGTCGTCGCTGTCGCTGTCACTGTCGTCCATGTTGTAGTCCTTTTCCACCAAGTTGGAGTCCAGGTCCTCCTCGTCGTCATTAATACCGTCCCATGGCTCGTCGTCGCCTCTGGCCTTTTTCGCGCGGAAGTTGACGTCTGCTTCCGCTCTTCTGGCCTGGTACTGGTTGTACATGTCGTCCAACTGCGCCTCCAACTCGTCGAGCTCGTCTTCCGACTCCGGCCCGGCTCCCTCCTCAATCACTATGTCGTCGTTCTTGGTCTCAATGTCTTCGTTGAACACCATTCTTCTCTTTCCGTCTGCCAACTTATCCAACTCGCCAGTCTTCTCTGCGGTCTTCAAGTTGAACAAAAATTCGTTACCCGACTGTGCTGCTTCAATACCAATATTCATATCGGTCAACATGTTCATCTGAGATCTTACAATTTCCTTTTGCTTGACTTCGTTCGATCTCTTCTTGAGTCTCTTTTGTCTCTGCTTCTGCTTGTCCGATAATTCCTGGAGTTCCTTGTCAATTTGCTGGTCTTCCGTCAAAGGTTCGATCTCGATCTGATCCTTCTTGTCCTCCTCCTTCTCATCAAGACCCAAAAGTTCACGGGCATGCTTTCTAAACTTCAAAATGAGCTTGAAGTCCTTCTTTCCCAAAACCTTCAAGTCTTTAATGCACTCTAACAATTCTGGAGTGCACGATTTCAACTTACGCAATATCTTCCATTCGTGGTCGTCTTTCGAAGGCTCCTCCAATTTGTTTAAACCACCCAACTGGTTGATAGGATCTTCATCCTTGATAAAGTCCATTATTGGGAGCGTATGGTACAACAAGTAGTCACCCTCCTCATAACCAATTCTATGTCTTGCTTTCTTCTCTGGGTTGAACACCTTGGCCTCATTGTTGGTGGTTTCAGCAGCCAACTCCTCGAAAACCTCCTTGGGGTCCAACAACCTCGGGTCCATTTTCTTGGGTGCCTTAAAACCTTTGCAAACCACGAAAATTTCGGCAGATACGTTACGCGAAGCTGGCGGCTTCGTCGCCTCAACCTTGTCAAACAACTGCTGGAACACCCACATCAAGTTGTTGTAGTCCCTGGACCTGAAAATCTTGGTGACGAACGTTCCCCCAGCGTTCAAGTTCTCCACGGCCAACTTCAACGCCTGCAACGTCAACTGCGACTGCGTGAACGCATCCTGGACCCACGACAAACCCACATTTGGCGCACCGTCGTGCAACACCGTGTCCGCCTTCCACGTCTTCATGTACCCGCGCAACTTGGACCGGCAGTCCTCCGTCGTGATGTCCGACTGGAAGGTAGTACAGTTGGGCATTGGCTTGATAGGCACGATGTCCACACCGATGATCAACGAGTTCACAGGGCACAACTGCGACGCCACCTGGCACCACGACCCTGGCGCGGCACACAAGTCAATCACCACCCTCGACTTCTCCAAAAAGTGCCCGTACTTCTCGTTGATTTGGATGATCTTGAAGGACGAACGTGCTCTGTACCCTTTCTCCTTCGCAAGGAAGTAGTATCTGTCCAAACGACCTTTACTATTCTTCTTCTGTGTTTTACCCATGATGAAGTATTTGGTTTTTTATGAGATGAGATTAAAAATGCATCGGGGGTGTGTATATAAGAATGCTGCAAAATGGAAAATGTCTTTCAAGTGATAAAGAGGGTTAAGATGTCTTGTTTACTATTTATCTTGGGAGCCTGATCTGCACCGCAGATCTCTCATTATAATGTCATTTTCCAGACCAGATGGCAATTGAGCTGATGGTTTTAGGTATATTTTGCTACGCTGAGAGTACTTTATTTCGTTCTGTCTCTTCTTTATTTCTTCCCGTAACGTCAATAATCTAATATCTTACTTATAAGAATATACAACAATCAACAAACTAATTTTACTCTTCCTCTACTTACTCTACACCTTTAAACCTTTTTTTCCAATTATCTATATATTTTTTTTTACTTTTAATTTATATACTTCAAAACATTTCCTTCAACTCAACCAAACAATTTTTAACTCTAACCCTTTTCTTAATCCTAACATTGAATCCCCTCAACTTCATCCTCCTCTTTGATTTGAGGTTCCACTTGATTCTCAATTTCTCGTCAAGAACATAGGTGTCAAAATCGTTGCTGAACTTGTCGGCCCGGTCCATCACCTTACCTGCCCTCTGAATACTGGTGTCTCTAAACACCCTAAGCTTCTCAGAACGC